>LGAG01001109.1:57145-178563 GCA_001278395.1 Lerema accius | reverse complement strand
TACTCTCTAGTTCTCCTAATCTCGAGGTAGTCATGCCCGATTGATCGCTCTGGTCTCAACATATTAATGTGTATAATTAATTCACTTTGATCGGTTATAACCCGAATCGCGCTAATGTGGCTCTATACTTAATTGAATTACATATTGACTACATCAAAATTATTTATGTTAAGGCAATGTTAATCCTCGTAGTTAACGATTAAACTAATTTGGATTATAACTTGTATCATGGGAATTAAAGTATAATGTTTGTGATACGTTATGATATAATTTGAAAGTCAGATTTAGGATCAACTAACTATCAAGTGTCTATCTACTTTTATCTAAAACATAATTTTCTTATTGAACTTATTTTTATATTTATCCAAATGC
Organism: Lerema accius; assembly: GCA_001278395.1. NCBI lineage: Eukaryota > Metazoa > Arthropoda > Insecta > Lepidoptera > Hesperiidae > Lerema > Lerema accius. The sequence goes on along the minus strand of LGAG01001109.1, from coordinate 178,191 downwards.
TTAAAGTCATAATCAAATTATGTTGTTTTGTTTATAGTTGCTTACACTTACTACCTACTGTTAATTTTCTTGAAATTCGATGTTTTATTAGAAAACTTCGAGCTCAAACACGCTTTCGCTCCGCATCGGAATAATTTTGGCATCACTCCCACGCCCCATTACAAAGTTATAAAACATCTGTTAACAAGACTACTATTTGTGTGTAATAAGGGTCATATTTCCGTAGCAAAACAAACCTTACCAATACTGTAAGTATTCGTATTCTTGTTCACTTTACCCTCGTAAGATGACTCGTTCACAATACGGGGTGACTTGTGTTTTATCTCTGCGAGTTGAAGAGCGGATACAACGTGACCTACAAAAACTTTTTAAGCGCTTGCTTTCCATCAAGATCGTTATACCTCGCCTCTGCCGTCTCCTTGCTCGTTCCGAATTTATTTAAAAGCAATTTCTCGCGTTGTGTGAAACTTTATGAAAATATTTGCCTGCACATTTAACTTAATCTGCATTTCAATTTTAAGTAGTTTGAATTTAAGTAACTATGCGTTAATGTTAAGTAGCTTTTCTTAACATTCTGGGTTTAAGTTGCTTAAGTCGTTGGATCTTAGGATTAGTCATACACGAGCGTTTGAAGCAGCGGGTACATACAATCGCCAACTGCTTCATGAAGGATATTCAAGAGTGTATTTTTTATAATGTGCGGAGTCCGTTGGTTCAGAATTACGGTAAAATACATTACTACAACACTCGTCAAAAATAATAGGTTAACATTTTAAAACAAATAAGAACATAAGTTTTGAATAAATTTCGTGAACATTTATTTAACATAATAAAATTAAATATTTCTTTTGCGCGCGCAAACTTTAATAAAATATCCCATTTTTACATTTCGCTGAAGTTCGAGATATAAAAGGCTTACAATGGTAACCTACGAAGAATTGAATTCCAAAACGAAATTACGTTACATTTTCTTTCATTCCCACCCACTGTATTGGTTTAAAAAGGCCGCAATAAAAATTGCCTTTAAAATCGGTCCAAAGAGATTTTTTTCACCTTTTATTGAAATTTGAAAAATCCGCTCAATAAGCGCGATTCAGCGGTTTCAGAGCTAATTGGAGTGGAGTTCGCCTTTTGTGTGGAAATGTTGGATGTACGGTAATGGGTCGAGTTAATTAATCTGCATTATTATAATTTAATAATGTAGTGGCCATCAACCCATGCTGTGACGGAAACTTATAATGAGCGACACTATTATTCAGTGATAACATAATTTTCGTCCTACTAATATTATTTTTTGTCATAATACATTATCAAACTGATAATTTCTAATCAAATGTGTACTATAAAAAGTACGTAATTAATTCTAAACGTAAACGTAACGTAAACGTTCTAACGTAACGTAAACGTTTTCTAACCTAAAACCTATACACATATATGTATACGTCATAAAAATAGTTACATCTGAGGATTTTAGAAAATCAACAAACCGCCTTGTATGTCAAAACAAAGAAACAGAACGAATATTATTTCTATTCACTTATAGCAAAACATTACGGTCAGCATCAAACCATCCACAGGCCAAAGGCTTAAAACCTCGCCTTTTCTTCCATTCATCGCTTCGGACGGGTCAGCGCGGATCGTAGAAAAATTGGAAAAGATTGTCGAGTATTGTCCTTTGTGTCTCCCTCTGGTTCGATAGGAATATATCACGTCATCGACCTCGCATGGGAATGACTTTGATAAATGCTTACACAATCATATTTTCGCACTAGGAAACCCTGTGTCGATTCTCATGATTGGCATTGACAATCTAGTTTAACAATAGCTTGAATCCCTAAATCACCTACATCCGTGACCCTTGAATACACATTATGCAGTGCGGTGATTCGAGTCTACTCGTATTATGTACTCGTATTGTGCTTACAGCTGTGCTTGTAGTAGATACGCAATATTTTTTGTTTAATTAATATCCTTTGTTGTAAATACATGGAAAATTATTGACAATAATTATACTTATAAGTTTGTTCTGATTAGGAATTGAATCCTCGTTCGCATTAAAGGTCTCTACCAACTAAAATAAAATACCTATTTATAAAAGAATAATAAACTAAATTGAAAGTGTGAATATTGAAGATGATTTATTTTCTAATTTTAGAAATGGAAAGCAGAAACGGAAGTTGTTTATTATAGAACCAATTGAGTGCTGTTTACCCACTCTACTTGCCCGCCGAAAGCTTGGCAAATTTACCTCTGGTCGAATTTCAATTCGTGCATTTAAACGTATTTCTAACGAAATTGCTTACATAATTTTACGCTGAATTACGCTATTAGCTGATGAGAAATACACATACCTATAACCAACGAAATTAGACAGATAAGAAGCATATATTCAGAAGCGTTTACAGTTCGACAGGTTATCTTTCTGCTATAGATAAATAAGATAAATATGTGTTGAGAAAAATAAGGTTATTTCACAAGCAAGTGAGGTTGAATCGCGTATATTAAGCAAATGGTTCTTTCGTACCGTCACGGTTCGTCGTCTTTCACTATAAATATAGCTAGATTCTGACTAGCACACTTCATAAAGCACTTTGGATTATACGTACTATGAAAACTTCAACATCCGTGAGTTCCCTCACTATGTTTTCCTTTCAGATTGAGTAGGTATTAACTTGAAGTGCAAGTATGAAACTTTGCAATCTTCCCATAGTCTTCCAATATTAATACTGTGATCGCTTATGGCAAAAGTGAGCATTTCCGTGCTTTGGAGGGCTTGATAAGGCATCAGTTCAAGTGTTTATTGTTAGAAAACAGTCGTATAGCCATATCCGACATCCTTGGCGGCATAAAAACTTCCGATACTTGGGTTGGCTACTAATCCTTAAGCCATTTCACTCAGGATCAACCTGGAAGTATACTCTAGGCTTTCTTAGTTAAGAGAAGAGACCCATGCTCAGTAGTGGGCCGTTAATGGGTTGAGGCCTATTAATACCGTAAAGCCCCTAGGGGAGCTAATTGCTTCTTTTACAATAGCGTTCATCAATTACTTACTTCGGGACACCGCGAGACAGCCAAACACTGACAAATTTATATCTCCTTTTGACAAATGAGCGCTTGCCATTCATTTTGGCCATTGTTGTCAGAAAATACAAGAACCTTGTGCGTATTATGTTGACAATCAACTTAATATAGAAAAACTTACTTGTTTATGCCATTTTCAGCCAGTAAATTCGAAATGGGACGATATAAAAAAATCACCACAATAACACAAACGACAATATACTGTAACAAATTTGTGATTAATTAATTGGCATTAAACACGTCTAACGATTAACTAAAATGTAGGTACCTAGAAGCTTATTAGGTTGAGAAATCGCAAAGTTTTATTGTAGGTAAATTTTACCGTTTAAATCTAGAAAGTACCTGCTTGTGCATGAAGTATGGAACATTCCAGATATTTCTATTTTAATATTCACTCAATAAAATAACGACCGCGTTGGAATAATGAACTCAGTCAATTTGCATTGTCACAAACTCATGTACACTTTACTATAACATATTATTATATCTACGCGTGCTACTATACACCCAATGAGCTTATTACTTACTTTGACAAGAATTAGCCTTCACGAAGTCGGGCGCAGATGCGACCACCGGTAAGGTATAAGTTTGTGTGCCTAAGTTAGAATCCCAGCACTTTATAAGTATATACTAGTTAAATAAGTATAATATAAGTACACTAGTAACGTAACTATGTACCTATATTTTGTAATCGATCTAAGTTTGCAAGAATTTTGTAACCAACCATACAGTTCATACCAACTTTTTTTTAAAAGCTTTAATATCTACTATTTCTACATTGTTTACCCTCTATTGAATCGGTAGGCATAGAAAAAATATGGAAACGTTAAAATAATCCTACACTGAAAGTGAGTATAAAAGGCTTCCAATATTTTTTAAATTGCCCGAATTTGAAGTACAAAAGAGCTATCGCCTAAACAAAGGGTTTTATTATTCTATAAAATCGTTGGACCATGTAAAATGCGTATGAAACCTCTAGAGATAAAACTAAAGCACAAAGTTTTAATATTGATGGCCCTTAGTATAGCTTTTATGCCTTTATCATGAAACCCAGTTTATTGTATTACAATGGGTACTGAAAGTAAACGCCTAAAGCTAACAATTTGGAGTGCCTTTTAGGCCTTTACACATGGGCTGTGGGTTTCTATACAATACTGTTTTATATTTCATACTCATGTTAATGATGTTGGTTGTATAATACGGTGCTTGGTATATCAGTAATTGGGTACGAAACAACGTTGCTTACTTCCTCAAAACACTTGTTTCATTAAGATATAGCAACTTTTGCAGAGCTTTAAGGCATACCTAGTCAAATATGCCTATTAAAAAGACATTAGGAAAACTGAAGAAATTGTATGTGGTAGTAATAATTTTAGCATTACGTTACGAATAATGAGATGTTTAAACTATTATTGTATAGTATTTTGTTTTAATATATTTTTTTCAATTTCATAACAAATAAAAAGATTTTTGTATCTATTATTTTTTCTGATATAAAAATGCTTCATAATATTATATAAGACGCATGAAAGGATATTTTATTCCATAACAATATCCCTTCGATAAATTGGTGTTCGTAAAATTGAGTCGTAATAAAATCTATAGATTATATTGGCCTTTCGGAAGTTTTGTGTTTTCCACGTAAAATATTTCGTTCATATGTTTCTCTAGGCAATCATGATTGGGCGGAAGTATAAATATTTTCACGGGACACTAGGCATTCCGATACCGCGCAGATTATGGTGGTTGTATAAAGCTTATACCTAATACCTCCACAATGTTTCATTTATTCTCTTTATATAATGAAAGGTGAATAATAATGGAAATAAAGTTTTATATAAGCTTATATTTTTAGTACAGGTTTTATGTGAATGCTGAATGTTGATAACAAATGTTACCCTTGAATACTATGATTATACAAAACTAAAATTTTAAACTATAGGCTAGTCAACTGTATTACGTGCGTATTGTAAAAAGTACTTTTTCAAATTAATTTAAACTAAAATGCGATTTGATACCATCTGTAGCATATTTGCTTATCAATTGCAATTTGAATAAAAAAAATACAAAACAGGCGCAAAACTTTACATCCTGCAAAGATGAAATGAGTACAATGATACCACTGCAAACTTGTCACAGAGCAAAATAACTTATGGACCTGCTTTTGCGAGTAACATACTAAAGTCTTAGCACAAAATATGTCTCGGTTCACATAAACCAACCAAGTTTTTAATGTTGTTTCGGAACAATATTACAGTCCGCCGCCGTGTGGAACGTTTTATACTTTGCAGTAAAACACTCAAGCACGTTGCTTAAACGAGGACCGTAATTACCTTTTCTCTCGTCCTCCGTTTTGGCTTAATATAAAAGTATTTTCGGCGAAAAAAAAAATATATCACGATGATAAAGCATAAAAATGTGTGAAAAGGAACCCTGCTTAGAGTAAACAAATGCGATTTAAACAAATCATTATAATTATTTTCAAGATATGGTATTAATATTATGGTCAAACTTATGTAAATGTAATTTTTATCCCACCCCATAAAAAGTACAAGATGATCTTTATATTTTTAAGGAGATAATATTATTAAAGAAGGTGTTTCAAAATAAGGCTGGTTAGTAAACATCGTTTCGAAAATATTAATATAAACAAGCAGTAAAATATTAGTAAAAAAAAATTGTATATACTTGCGATCGATTCATAAACTTTTAAAATTAAATAATAGGATATTCTATTATTCTAATATTTTCCAGAACGGCAATGAAAGCCCACTCCTGTACCTCCCTACTGACGGTAGTTAAAATTTAATTTACGCTTCGTAGGTTGACGAAGCCTAGGGAAGGTTATAGCGCATTACACCGACTCATCAAATCCATTTTAACTCATAGGAAAACCTTAAAATTTCAACTCAATATCAACTCCCTTACGGTTGAAAATTCGGTCGAATTTTAGCCGATTGCCGGTACACACGTATGATCTAAGCACCATGTACCTGTTCGAGTCAAAATTGGAAATTAAACCATAATAAGAATGACATTAAATGTATATTTGAATGCTGTAGCACGACTCGATAGAGTTGCATCGAAGTAGAGTTAGTGTTGAGTCGATGGTGTGCGAAGACCTTTAACTGGTTCTATTGTGAAGTGTCTATTGCTAAGGCAATTGTTCGCTCATGACGTATGCATTATTTATGCGTCAATGAGTATTAACAATAGACCTTGGGCTTTCATGTCAGTATTCATATTCAAGTTACTGACACAAATACTGATGAGGGTTGACGAGTGCTTTGATTCTAGATGAAAATTAATAACATCGTATATTATTTCAATAGGTCGTAATTACTTTAATCTTAGTAATAGAAGTAGTTAAGTACTGTATATGCTAATAAGCTTTGTAATTTTTCTTGCAATGTAAGGTATATTCTAAAAACAAAAAACATATCGGCACAGGAACTGGACTGTACTAATTAGATAGATAATGATAACCCTGGACCACGATATTTTTGCAGAGGATAATAAAGCTGGAATCATAGATTAATTAATTCACACGGATCTAAGGAATCGTTCTAGAATATTCCTGCGATAGAATCGAGTCCCCTAGTCTACACAAGGAAGGGAGGCGGTAGATGACGGTTTCTGATTAGAGGTTGCGTCCGTCGACCGTTTCCGTAATAAAGCCGGAATAATGAGGAGTCGGGAGCAGTGTGGACCGCACGCTGCGTATGTTCTAATTTTACCTCTTATTTTAGTTTTCTTCTTCTGTGGAACTAAAAGCTTTTTCACCCGAAATAATCAACCACGTACCTACATTGTAGATAGGTACAATATGCATTCTAAATTGTAAATGAGTAGCATAAGCCACGTATGGATAGGTACGAGTATTAATATTATAAAGGGGTTTTTCAGTCCTACGATGAAGACTAATTTAATGTCACCTGACATACATGTGCTCGAAATACATACATAGGTACGTAGTACATACCTTCCTTCTGGCATAGTTATGTAAAGAATGTTTTCTAGAAGAATCCAATACATTAATGTATTATTATGAAAGTTTCATACTATAAAAGAGTAGATATCTACAAACTATTGATAAGTTAAACTGGAAGTTAATTTTACAGTTCGTTTAACTCCGACAGTGCTATTTAACTTGCAATTTTTAAAAGCTAATGCAGGTTCCAACATAATTGACTGTAGCGAGTTATGTGTTAGTCATTTTATAATTGTATTATTTTGCTTTGACTTTGTTAAATTTTTGCTTGCTTTGCTATTAATAAAGCTTATAATATTATTATTAAAATGATAATGATAGAATTAAAATGATGAAATAAAAGGATTAAAATGATAATGATATAACTCGAGCTATCTTTAAACTATTGACGGCTTTATCCTAATATTCGATAGTCCTTTGCTCGGCATAGGTGTCTAAGGTCTCCATTACAGAGAAAGCCGAGAGCATAGGTACTTCACCACGCTGCTCTAGTTCAGATTGGTAAAGAGATTGGTTTGACTAACCAGTCAAACTTTTCAATTCTTACACTAACCTTTTGCAATATAACTAATTTTTAACAACCGTAAGCATGAAGCATACCTTTGATAACTTTTTTCCGGACAGTCATACTTATTTCATCTACAAAATATTAAACGTATTTTTATAATTAAAATATTCGACTTTAACACTTCGGCTTCGAATTTTAATAAAGTATTTCATTAATCGTTCCCGAAAAGTATGTAAATCTCATGACTTAATAATATTCTCTCTGGTTTTACCATAATCTGCGAGATGAAAATGATAATGTAATGAATATAATAAACCACAATCTTGAATGAAGCTCTATTTTTCGTCTCTTTTTAAGTAGTAAATCAAGTCATGCGTTCGTGAAGAAGAGCTATATTAAACTTTTAAACAAGCGTGAAAGCGTGATAGTGCTCTCTTAAGTTTTAGTATAAAAGTTGATTCGTTTTAGATGTAATAACTAACGACGCTCTACAATTTATACAAAGATAATAATTTTTCTTTCGCCCTACATAAATAATATTAAGTAACTGAATGTTGTACATACTCTTGATACGTGCTGTAGCTATCTCTGAAAAGGGAGGATCTTGGAAAAATATTGCCAATCCAAGCACGTCTCACGAAAGTTCTAACTCGTCTTCGTTCCTTTCTGAGCTACCGAATGTTGGACTTTTGGTTTCGGTTTCCTCTTTAAAGTTAATTCAAAACTTTGAACATGAATTTTATTCAGAATCTAAGTTACATTTTGGGTTGTTTGACGTGATTTATGTGCTATATACTAGCGCATAAAAATAAGACTAGACCAGGAACTATCACAATAACGATTGAAACAGTTATGATAGAAATGTTACTAAGCATTATTTATTTATTCTTTGAATGTTAAAGGTCAAATTTATACAAGAGAGAACAATATGATTTTTATTGAACATCTGTCAAAATGTGTAACATTATAACAATTGGTTCAGTGGTCGACGTTATTATTAACAGTCATAAAGGTTGTGCCCCGAAGGGTTGCTCGGGCCAGATATTTCTGAAAAACAAAGCAATGATATTTTAAAATAACAGTAAATTTATCATTGACACAATCAGCGGTGGTTGAAATTGTGTGGTAAGGGTAACAATGACAAAATTTCAAAGCGTTCATTTATCATAAACAAGAACAAATTTGTCAGCATTTGATTGTCCTGGGATGTTCCCAAATAATTAATGAACCTTCCCGGGATACAAGTAATTAGGCTCTGTCAAGCAGTGTTCCAGGATCTCTTTATTTGCTTCTTTCATTTATTTTGATGTTGAACACTGCGAGCTTGTGGTTTTCAGCAAATATACCTACTGATACTTACGAGTCTGATGAGATTGAACAAGCCAATTTTGCCTTTCCTATTCCTAATTATCGCTTTCCCTTTGCTGTCCTACTGCTAGAATCGGGCCTCGTTTCATAATGTGAGGTGACAGGTCGTAAATCTACTACGCTGGCTGGCAAATTGGCGAATTTTATAGTTCATGTACTTATACAATATTATGGTAGGTATTTTCACAATGTCTTCTTATCGAATCAAGTGGGTACTCATTTTTAGAACGAAAATATTCGAATTGGTGGTAGACGCAGATACCTAGATCAAAAGTATATTCCATAGAAACTAACCTGCAAGCTATTAAGTTATCACTACGCACACCAGAATGCTAATTAAAGTATAAAAATCTTTACAATCCAACGTGAATTGAGCTCAAATCCGAAGGTACGACATAATTAATACAGATGAATAATCAACGAGGACGACCGTCATAAAGACTCAAGTCTTTAGATATTCAAGAGCAGAAAATCTTATTGTCATCATTATTTCTTTTAAAATGAACATTTCCATCTTCGTTATGCTGCTCTAGTGCTCTTTAATACAAAATAATAAGAAAGCGATGTTAGTGTTTTTGCCGAAAAGGTTCTTTAAAAACTTGGTTAAAAAAAACAAAACGCAACACATTTATTTTTTTATTCAACGCCTTTCAAAATAATATACACCTTAACGTAACTTTGATTTTTTTAAGTTCTAGTGTCCTCATTTGGTTCCTTTTAGAACATTCTCATAAGTTTTATTTAAAGAACAGGACATTTTGAATTTTTTTTTGAAGTGAGACAAAAAATATATTTATTATAAAGACTTATTATTACATGTGGACAGTATTATGTAGGCTAGGCATCCTAAGCAAAGCAATGGTGTAGCTTGTGTAAATGTTCTAGAAACAATATCTCGATATTCTTGCCGCAATAGTTCTTGTACATCTGGTGCGAATCGTCTAAGTAATTGGATCTGTATCAGGACTCACGCAAGCCTTCCAAATTGCCAATAATATCTAGGATCCGTGAAGATTCAGACATAATATATTACAGTAATAACAATCGCTAAGCTTTGATCACTATGTATCATATTGGTGTATGTATGTCTAATTATACCTTTGTGTTTGTTCGACTATTAGAATATAGCATAATAATTATACATATTGAAGTAAGATTTTATTAAGTTAAGGAAGACAGTAAATAGAAAGCTACATAAATATTTTCGGTGTGGCTTTTCAAATTAAAACATTAAATTAAATTAAACAGATGGTCGATGTATACTACTTCTACTATACTATAATATTAGTAAAATATTGTACTTTATAATCACTAAGTAACAATTTCGCTTGGACAAAGAAATATCGGCTTTAAGAACAGATTAAACTAGAAATGAAAAGCGGAATCTACTAGTTCACATTTCCAGGAAACTTATGAAAATTTCATCTTAAAATACATGAATTTCCTCGCTTTGGTATAAGTTAGTGAGCATGTAGGCGACAGAACTCATAATCGAACATCTTCCGGCGTTCCATTTGACCGCTTATTTCCTCGGGTCACTTGGCAACTGTAGATAATGCGCTGGTTTATCTCAGTTCCATTTTAAATGTGAAACAATTCACAATAATCCTTTATGCTTTTCCAGAAATAGATGCAACCACTATGTGAATTTATAGCGATTTTCATTTATTTCACGGAAACAGTAAGTTTTCGGCTTTTAGCCCGAAATAATATTTCTGTCATTCTCCAATCTGAAGTCTTGTTTAACAAACTTTGTTGCGCAATATATTTAAAGTTACTGATTTAAATTTTAAGTAATAAAAAGAAACCTTTAAATAACCCAGTAAGCTCGCTATTAAATGGGGTAAAGCTAAAATCAGAAAGTATGAAAAATCTTTGGGTCATTTTAAACTTGTCCTATAAATATTTGCCGCAATAGTTCTTGTACATTATTATATATATACAAGACATACATATATACAAGTTATAGTGTTTTAAGCATAGAATAACGATACGTGGTTGATAAAATTCATTCTCTAATTTTAGATGACAACGACAAAAAACGACAGTTATTAAGATAACGATAATAAAGTGTCTCAATTAGTTACGTCACCACGTTAATATCTACTTACCACATAGAAGCGTTGTTTCCTGTTGGACTATGTCAATTCAGTTCAAAGTAATAAACGAGGCGGCCAACTTAGTCGTCGAAAGTACTGTACCGACTTCGAATAGGTCCGTAGTTCTATTTAAAGTTGGTTGTAGATGTCCTCTGGCTACAACTAGTTAGCTAAGCGGATTGTATACGTCAGTAACTCTACTATTAACCCGTAAACGCGCATGTTCTTTCGTTTGAAAAGTACCTGCACGCAAAGTAACTATTACGTTAACTCAATTTATTATTTCAGGAATTAATACTTTTTCCGAGGGGGAAATTTACACTTCATCTGGTTCCGGGTTATGTGGAGCTTTTCCCCTTAAAACAACCTCGATGTCTGGAGTAAACGGAAAGGCTCTAAGATTTTCGCGAAATACACCGATGCCTGTGTTGGGCGATGCTTAGATGGCTTGTCTCTTCCTATTTTTGGTTCTTACAATTTTTGAGGTCGGTGTAACAGACTGACACCGGTTTCCTAACTAATAGGTTATGTTCTTACACTTACACGTTACATACCTACCTAAAATACATGATAATACCTGGCAGAAAAACACACTAATGGAGTGTAGTGCGTGGGTGAAATGAAGAGCTTAACCTGTCCTTCGAAGTACGCCCAATGAAGTTTCATCATTAGCCATCATCTATTCAACTCCTGGCGCAGCAACGCTTACTTCGTAATTGAATTGTTCATTTTGCTCCGATGTCGAAGGTCATGGTAAGAAGCGCATTGCGTAAAATTATAGACAGTTAAAAATTATAAAGTTAAATTAATTAGCTAAGTCGAGTTCGACCAATACAGAAAGAATTCCTACCCGTGTTATATTTTCGTCAAAAAATATGCTTCTTAGACCCCCCTTCAGCTTTTAATTTTTTTAATTATAGCAATTTTGTATTTACCTATTACGTGTCAGGAGTTATTACTATGACTGAAAAAAGTCGGACAGACAGCATTTTATGTATATAGGGTCCCATTGGCATAATCTTGATAGTGAACCCTAGTTTAACTAAAAACACATTGTACTAATTAAAATGTAAATTAAGTTGTAAAAAAAATCAGTTTTAGTTTTCAAAAAATAACAATTACTCTTATCTCAGAACGCAACAAAGTAAAGCAAACCTTTCTAAAATACATTCAATCAATGTACTGGGAAAGTCCAGTCACTGGATATATGGGATTAAATTTTTCAACTTGAAGAATAAACCGCAGGAAATTCGATATTTATTGCACTGCATTTATCTACATGTAGTCCGGTAGAAAAGAATATTTAGAAGAGTAAAATATAAATAAAAAATAAATATTGTATCCGTCGACTCTTTTTTTCAATTTTAAGGCTTTTTGATGTACACTCCCGAACACCAGAATCAAACCTCTTATCATTTAATCGAGATAATATAGATTAAGTTTATTTATTTATTGTTAAAGATTTGACCTTTAAGCATACTGGTGGAGGGTGACTCGTTTCCTTGAATAATACTGGATCTATAAATATACGTAAAATGATATACGATATACGAAAATATTTTTTGCCTAAATGACATTTAAAATAATTAATGTTACCCGATTTTAGTATCCGGGAGTATATCTTGAATGGTAGAATCAATTTATTATACTTTTATAAACTTGCTAAATTCAGAGTAGCTGCTAACCTCCGTACTAAATGCGAGGAAAATCCGACTCCTACTGGGCCGTTAATGGGGTAAAGCCAACACAAAACACAAGGTAATAACTATTTTCCTGTAATAGAACTAGAAAAGTATTATTAGCGTTAATTACGGCTATCAAAAGAGTTAATGGAGATTTGTTCACGCATACTACTTCAAAGTTAATAAATATAGTCCAGTCAAATTAGACCAAAAAAGCCTGAATCTAAGGAATAATTCGCATAGTTAATCAACATTTTTAGATACTCATTAATAAATAAAATAGAAATATAATGTTTATAATCAATTATAAATAAGGCAAATAAAATGTTGTTGGCCTGAAGTTGTAGCAAAAATGCAATAAAATAGATATACAAATAAGAGGAAGAATTTAAAATAGAGAGGTTCTTAAGAATGGTTTATAAATTAAACTTAATAACATCGTATTGGTTAGTTATCTATTCTATCTAGGTTAGGTATCTATTATCTTGTCTCAAAATTAAAAACAACTATCAAGTTAATTCTATCATGTTATGTTATAACGAATGTTATAATAACTCAAGAAAGTAGATTACCTATCTCATCATGGTTGTATTAAAGTAATTCAAAACCTCAACTGGTTTGTGCCATATATGCTTAAACAGTGATGAGCGAGGAAACACATAATGATAATATTAAAACCACAGCACAAGGCACTCAGGCGCATTAGGACCTAAAAGTTACTTAATGAAAATTTACGTTAACAGCGTACTATTTCAAAGTGGGTAATACGTTATCGTCGCAAAACGTTACTACGAACAGGAAAGTTTCGAAAACGTTGACTTAATGGACTGTAAAATAAGTCGGAAAAGCAATATTTAAATTTTACGTTGCCGTACACCTAACTCGCGATACACAAAAGATTGTATAAAGTAATGTGTTTCACGGTTGGTTTTAAAAGGGTATCATTTTGCTTTATCTTTTTAACGTTTTGTTTCCTTTGTAAATAACGTTTGTTATTACTTTTTAAATGACGTTTGTAATTATTTTTACCTTTCTATTGAGAAAAAATTTCTTCGTCTCGTATCTTTTTTAAACAATATTGCAATCACGGAAGAAAGATAGATCCATTCCTTGTTCTGTGATAGCAATATTATAATAAATTATCCAGTTTCTTTATTAACCATCGTCCGTCTCTGTTTAATATTTCTTATAATCAATTAGTCTGAAAGCTACAGCAAATACCGTGTAGACATTATTAGTTAAAGCGCTTTGTAAAATATAAAATATTTATCTACCGTATAAACTTAGGTAAATGGTAATAATGCTAGAATTTTTTATAGCGATGTTTCGTATCAACTCTCTCCGTGTGATAAGTCCATTAGAGTGAGTCGGAAATTTAATTTTTATCAAGCTGGATTTCAGCATCACGTAATGAGTTTGTGATTTTTGGAAGGATTTTTAAACATGAAAAAGCAAACGTAAAATTGTTTACAAAACTGCAAAGAATATTAAATTACTTATAAAGGTTTTATCAACATTTGTGTACTAATGCAAACTATGATTTGATTATATCCAATGACAATTTGTTTGTTTTCCTTAAGGAAACGTTTTTTATTAACTTTATAGAGGAAGTATAGGAACTAAGTTCTTTTACAAATAAACAAAATTATATATTTGTCCCAATAGCGCTACCAATCATGAATACAATATCCAATCTGGCATGAATTGTTTAGAACAACATCCACATACCATTCGAAATTGAACAGACCTGATATCTACGACTGAGTATCTCCCACGAGAATAAATTCTTACTAACAAAGCTATCTATCTGGGATAGCTTAGCTTGAATCCTTCAAGCAATGTTTATTAATGAATGAGGTAAGTTTCTGAGGCATTGTTCACTGAAACTGTTGCATATATTAACACTTCGGATTGACTTGCCTACCTATATTTTCGTACCTGCAGTTATTATTATTACCCGACTGCGTTCGAAGGAGGGGATTGTTTTTAGAGCGTTTGTATACAATGTACGTATTTATGTCCAATTTCTTTTTCATTATAATTTAAGAGGTGTCAGTGGATTTTATGTCGATGTATCGTTATTATAAATTATCGATATTATCAATTAATTTAATTGACATGCTAGGTTACTTACTCTATTTAATTCTGCTTTAATTACTAATGAGTTTAATTTATGTCGAAGGTTAAAGAAAGAAAAGACTGACTAATCTCGCTAAACGTTAAGAAATTTTTAATTTGAGGCCTTCCTATAAAATTAATGAACGTTTCGAGCGGTTTAGTTAATTAATTAATGCTCTAGTTTTAGCAATTAAGTATATATCCTCGGGAGTATGCTTTCAGAAAACCAATTAATTAAGGAGTCCCCTCAAACAACTAGTTCTATTAAAGTTGCTACCTTAATGACTCTTTCAACGTTACTTAATTGACGACGGTTAGGGACCCATTTCACTTAAACAACTCTTGGTCATACATTGACTTTGGGCCATTATCGAAAACTTAATACCTACCTAATATTACGAGAACTATTTTTAAAATTATTGATAAGGTAAGGTGGGGTAAGACTAACACACGGGGCAAGACTAACACTGTCTATTATCTCGATACGTATAGATTAAATACGAAATTCTTACAGTCTGTAAGATAGAAAGAACGTAAATGTTCTCGGCTAAAACACACACATGTCGTTTCTTCAAGTGCATATCGAGATGTGTACTAATGTGAGAGTATAGACTAAACATAATAATCACGATTGTAAAAGATTCATGACCAACCAGTTTTCAAAACGCGTCACTAAAAATCTATTATTATATTAAAATTTTATTAAACATTTGATTCAATAATCATGAGAAAGAAGTTGCTACCTAAAGAAAGACCGATTTGCAATGTGGTTTGCGTTTATCGTACTAGGGGGTAAGTGGAAATGTGTGTTTAATATCTTTATCTATCGTAATGCATAAGGTACGTTGTCCTATGTCACCAAAGATGTAATGCTGTATAGACAGCTAGTACGTACAGGTCTACTTTCCAACTGGTTTTGGGTACATTAAGTTACTTCGTGTTTCAACATCAACTGTTTCTGTATAAGAATTAAGTGTAAACCTGAGTAACTTAAGCTTAACTACATGACTGTTCGCCATGAGTTCCCGATGACGAATAATTATCTTGTGTAGACACACACATTCATCGTGATTAAAAAGAAAATTGATAGTTACTATTTTTCACCATTTGGACCATAGTTGCCATCATTCCATAAGTATAAAATATTTTTATATATGTTACACGAGATCCAAACAAAAATATTTTTTGGAATTATAAACGAATATCATCTAAGCAAAACAGTGCACTGTAAACTGTAATGGCAGCAAAGAATGTTTAGAAAATAGCTCGTTACACACCAAACAGTATTCGAGATAGCAACGTCTGCTATTTAGAACTCTAGCTTAGTAATTATTATGAAACTGACACAAACATGTACCTACTCAAAATTGAGAATACTTCAGCCGCAGAGTATACATTAAGTATAGAGTGCGTTTATATGTAAGTGAACACTAAGCATGTGTACGAACTGTCAAATTACAAGTAATAACATCTTAATTAAGCATTGTCTAGCAAAGATTTTATTTTTCTAACAAACGATAGTACCTGTAATATTAAAGAAGGTAAGTATAGAATATACTCGTAGCTTAAAAGACGCCTCGCTTTTTTATCGGTGCATCTATAAGTCAATCTCTATAGAACATCTGCTTGCAGACAAGCGGCATTATGTTATAGAAGCGCTCTAAAATTTATGTACTCTTAGGTTACGACCCATATGACATAATATAGCACTTCCATCTTGCAGAAATTACTTGCAACGCTTGGAGCTATTCGAGAAAGCTATTGTGTCCTATAATGAAGCGCTGCGATGGAATGTGAGTATTAAAATGAGCTCATTCTTTTATGTCAACGACACATGTTACGATTAGCATAAAATCACACAATTCAACTTTAAATGAATGGGGTAATAGTTTAAGTTACGGTACCGTTTTAAGAATAATTTACACACAGACCCATAAAAAGAATCCAGCTCAAAAGTGACGAACATTAATATGTAGCAGTTCGACTATATGAAGCCCACCGCTCAGTAGTACACGGTGACCGACTGATAGATTTTTTTTGTGCGTCACTTATTTAGTCGCAATTGTATACGATTGCTCTGTCTTTAGTTCTGTGTTTAGACACTTATGAGGTTGAGATTTGTCGTACTTAAATTTTATATGAAGAAACAAAGATGAATGTTGTTCACATAACTAATATAATAAATTTTAAAATTATGTCGTCAATTTTCCACGGCAATTTTCCTCGTAATGGTGTTGTCCTACATGTTTCCTAGAAGGCGCTAAAAATAGCTTTCTTTCCTAATAGAATAGGTGTAAAATAAAGGTAGTAACTTTAAAACAGAGGAGAATTAATGTACCATAAACTAGATTATACTCATGCAAAAAACATAAATATTTTTCTTCTTCTAAATAGCAAAACAAAAACATTTATCTCGCCTGTACAACAATCAGGATACCAAATAGATTGTTTGAAAATTAAAACCGAATTATCCCATTAAGCCTTGATAGTGTAGGATTGAATTTAGAACCAGTAAACATGTGATTAGGTAATGTAGACGCCATTAATGTTTGCACCTTACGGCCGTTCCTCGCAATTAAACTGTCGCATTCGTCTGACTACAAGTCAGCCGTTTGCTACGAAATAAACAGTTTAGGCAGAATTTTGCAGCTTAAAGCTCCGGTATTTACACTGTGATGGTAGTTGAACAGACATGAGAATATACTCGTAATTAAAATAGCGGATTCTCCAAATCCTCCTGGACTGCAAACAAGTCGGCTATGTCTATTGGAATACAGATATCGATTACAGCCATCGATAATCACAATTTACTTTAAGTTCCTCATGACAAATTTTCATTTTAATCGATTCATTAATAAAGTTAGTAAACAAACGGTATAGGAGGTATACCTCGTAGTAAAAAATCATACGAGTAAGTACAAGTGCTGTGAGGATTACTTCAAATTATTCAGAGTTTAGAGACAGACAAAAAGGGACGTAGCATATTAGCTTCCACCTTTCTTCAGAGGCCGATATGATACAGTTAAATAGCGTAGGAGACTCAAAGAGTAAGTCTTGGAGTAGGTCTTTTTCATAACGAACGCAAACTTTGTTACAAAAAGCAAACTTTGTTACATTTAAAACTTATTATTTATAGGAGTGTGACGTGCGCTCCCTACTTGGTAGAAGTTTAGCGCGGGCTAAGGCGACACACTATAACGGTGCTTTGACAGACGTGGCCGTAGCAACTGGTAATGAGAGAGAAAACTTTGCCGTTAATGTTCTTCCAACTACGCAAGTAATTAAAAGTAGTGGACATTGAGCAAATGTTATGGATTAGTTTGATAGCCAATGTTTTCTTTCTAAACGCGCTCGTAGTCTTGCGTTGATGCTAACTGATTGGTGATGTTAAGCAATTAGCGTAGTTGTAAATAAATAATTAATTTACAGTTCAATACCTAACCAAAAATATATATACATATACTCGTAAGTACTCCAGAACTGAAATTACGTACTCCCTTATGTAATTACAAAGCGAAGTCTTTCAGCAAACATCATATAATTATTTCCATTTACGAAATCACATTTGCAATAAAGCCCTGCAGACTTTCCTGCCATTAAAATTTAACTAATCAGAGCTTTAGGTGTAGGAAACTAATGATAATTGCTTTCGTTAGAGCTGGAGCCAGAAAATCTAACAGCTCTTCAGATACGAGCGCAGACGGAATACGAAAAGTGCGCCTTTGAACGCTCTCTAGTGCTGGCTAGTAGAGGGCAGAGAGACACGAGTATGACGACGAACTTCGCTGATTGTGCTCGCTGTGCTGAAGAAACGGTTGCATTATTAATATAACATTATACTATTTACTTTCTTACAAGTATGTAGAACCTTCATTCCATTGTAGACCCATCAACCAGAGCTTGAGTGTTTCCTTGCAACTTAGGAAATCTAAAGTATATTCAATCTCATTGCATCGTGGCGAATCGATGAAAAGTATCTAATTTCACCCTAATTTAAAGGGTATTTTTTATACAGATAACGAAAATAAAGTTTTATATGTAAAGCCTTACGACAAGTCCACCAATATTTCGATCTAGTTGCATATTCGTAGATCATGATTGCTAATTAGTATTTAATTAAATACCTCTATAATTGATCTCTAAATATAAATGTAATAATGAGATTAATTTAAAATGCGCTGCACTTAAGGCGAAGAAATCGCATGCAGATTTAGTCGTGTTTCTAAATAGGAAATCTGCATCTAAATTAATAGTCCAGAAATAATGTAACTCTTGAGTAACGTAATCAATGTTATTCCTGATGTTAGCTTTATATTTACAAATGTATGATACAAACATTAGCTGGTTAAAATTTAGTAGATATTCAAATGAATACTACTAAGTTCGTTGTAAATTCTATTAGAAAACACATAAACGCCACTGCATACGAGTACTGCAGTAATCCCCAGATAACAAGACACACGGTGCATGCATATAAACCTCCAATAGCTCAAACGTTGGAATTTGTAGATACTAAAGTTTTACGACAAATAAAATTTCAAATGTTTACGTAAAATATCACATGTTCTATACTATTTTTACGTTTTATACACCTAACTATTACGTTACCATAAATATGCTCGTAATATGAAACTTTTTAGGTACGAATTTTAAACACAGTAGCAGTAGTTTGAGCGAATTCAGTACATTTTCATTATTATAATGACTTCATGTATTTAATTTCTCTACTAATGTATTTTATCAAACTTTATCAGTTGAAGCAGACTTTATTTTATAAAGGCAATGTTATACAAAATCGAAATATAAGTGGATTTCCAATGAAGTGCTCAAAGCATATAAAGTTATCTATAAGGTTTTTAAATTCAACTTTTCTATAAGATACGCGAGTGCGCTGGCAAGAGTGCGGAAAAGGTTCTGTCTTCGACGCCCAAACTTTTACGTTCAAATCGGCTCAAGGAAGAAACGATAGAATCAAATGCACCTGAAGTTCCACTACGTACGAGTAGAATGAAGCCACAACCCACACATCAGGTGATATACTAACGATATAGTATATGTAAGATAAAATTATGTAAAATATATATACTCTCGGACGCCAAATAGAGGCACCCTGCATTTGTCTAATCTTCATTTATGAAATTTAAATTTAGTTTAGACGTTCACGACATTGTTATTTTTTTGGATATGTCTATAATAATAGTATGTAGATAGTATATGCCAAGGCCGAGAATTAGTGTTGCTATCAAGTAATTTCTTCAAGATTCATTTAATTACTTCAGTAAATTATTCTTTTGATTGAAGTCATATAAATGAGACAATAATGTATCCAATGTATTTAAACACATGATAGTCATAAAGTTTTTTGTGTTTCGAAATATTAATAATGAAATACAATTGCTCGTTTAGTTTCATTAAGAGTTTATTGTCTTTTCAAAGCAAAAAATTCTTTCTACATTACATTTTTAATCATGTGTTACTATGTAAATGTAATAAATATGACTGTTCAACATAAAATAAATTTATAATAATGAAAAGTAGCATGAGAAAAATAAATTCTAGATTTAATAAACGAAAATACAAGATCATATGTTAAATTTTAGTGACTGTATTCGTATTTCAGGTCAAAGAAATTTCCCGCGTTGAGAAGCAGAAATTCGAACGTATATCTCGCTTAATGGCTTCCAAATATTTAGAGCAAATGGCCCACGACAAACATTTTCTTACTGCGCTCTGCAAAGACGAGAGACTTAGATCTGCTAATAAGGTCGGGTCACAAAACTTACAGGAATTGGCTAACAAAGCACTCGCAGATGTTGAAAAGCGACAAGTTAGTATTTTTGACTTGCATTTCGTCGTTTTATTAATACGATTTTTATGAATATTATCACGTTTCGATATTTTGTATTTACGATTTAAACATGTCTTTGTCTGTATTTCAATTTAGTTCTCTATTTAAATATTCATTTCGTTATAGGAACTAATAGCTCACTTAACGAACGTCAGAATTTACAATTACAAGATTAAATAAAATTATATTTCATTATATACCTCGTTAAAATATGATTTGTTATAATTTGTCATTGTTATTTTATTTTTTACGGTTCCGTAAGGAACGATGCATGTCTAGATTTATCCATGATGTCTTGCTAAATGTGTTATCTTAAGCTGAAATTGTCCGGACAGCGAGCGTTGTAAATTTATGAATTTACTCTTGCATTCTGGGAAGAGTCAAGGCAAGCAGTGAGACGGTTTTTGGTAGTAATAAATTTTCATAGCATTACTTCTTTTTCGTGGCATTATTAGACTTTTTGATATTTTTTTTAATTACCCATCCTTCACAGTTAATTTTGTCATTGAAGTTGCAAGCTAAGTGTTGAGGAATATGCATTTTTTATTATGATTTTTTTTATCTACCTAGTTAACCATATAAATTATCACCAAGCAAGGACACAAATCGATGAAATAGAAGATCAAGCGTTGTAGCCTAGTATGATGTGTAACAACATATACGATAAATAAGGAAAGGTGGATGTTAACTTGGACTTGACGATGGAATATAAATATGTATTTCTTCTAGGCTATTCTCAGAGAACGTCGACCTCTTTACGCGGCCCGAGCTTCAGAAGCAGAGGCACGAGCAAGACTATCTCAAGCACGGAAACACATGATAAGTCACGCTCAGAAGCAACACGTAACAGATGCCAAACGTCTTGTGAAGGCAGCTGAAGACACACTGCACGAAAGAGATACAGCCAAGTGTTTAGAACAAGCTGAATTTGGAATAGAACAAATTTCGAGAAAGCCAACTAATTTGTTACCAGGAAAGGAAAACTTTTTGCAGGCCCTACATAACATTGTTGCTACTGCTTTTCTGGATCAGGTAAGGTACACATTTTACTAGGATTATCTGTGAAGCTTTAATCCTCACAAACTTGAAGCAGTCGTAAACTAATTGTGAGTAATAATAACTTCGGTCGTAGTCAAAAATCGAGAACAATCTAGCTTTAAATACTTACATTTTTCCTTAACTTAATCACTTAGTGAAACTGCAATATCGCCAACTCAAATAGAAATACTCCTGCCTAGTTGTTCTCTTGTTTGAATTTCCTCAGTTTATAAACCATTACAACGATGAAGGCATAGTGTAAACTGTTAAGTGTTTATTGTTGCTGCGATATATCTTCAGAAACAAAAGTAAAATGGGAAAGCTTTTACTTCCCAGAAACGAGTCAGGAAGCCGATGAACGAAGCTGACCTCGAAAATAGAGCATTTGTTCTTCTCGGTATTGCAATATCTCGCGAGCCGAGTCGTGATTCAATGCTGCGATCGAGGCCGCCCGCCCCGCCGCGTGACGTCAAGTGAGCTACTCAAATTAATGATTCCAATGATGCATACCGTATCGCTACTAATTAGTAACACTGCGAGTATTGAGTGCCATACTACTAGAGATAGATATTAAATATTATATAATGGCTCTCAAACTCTAAGTCAAAGTACTTTGGGCAGCTGTTTCTAGCAAGACCTCGGTATCCGAGCAAACTTTATGGAAATATACCAGTATTATGTTCCTCTAAAGCATGCGTGACGAAGCCTCACCTCACCAGCATAATTATGTTTCCTCTTTGGACCTCTTTGGACTACTGTCGGCCTGGGATTAGTATCTGATTAGTATAGGAGTCAGTATCTAGGCCGCCCCAATTTATTGATGCAAAAAATATTTTATTAAATATACGCTTTTACTCAGTATTCGTTTAACAACGTCGAGTTTATTGTTAATATTATCATTAGTCGTGATCGTTGTGAAACATTAAATTACATTAAACATTATCTTAAAATACTGGTAATGACTTGGTACACGATCTACAGTAATTTCGATGAATGTTAAAGAAAATATTTTAAGAATTCTTACTTAATACCATTGTCAGGCGTCGTATACGGAGATTGGAGCATGCTTTGTCGCTTAGTGGACGTCCGTCCGAACGCTGCTACGTATTACATGAGCTGTCTCGCCTTCATGTGGAAACAAAACAAGCCCATAAAGCAAGATTTTACGCTGCGAAATGTCAATCTGGTAAAAAATATTGCATATTTTTATTCAGTTAAAATGAACTCAGTAGTTTGGACGATACAGATATTGTACTAATTTTGAGAGAAAGTGACTATAATAATTCTTATTTAATTAACACCTTATCAACAAAACGAAATAGACGCTTGCACAAAAATATATTCAGTCCTTAACTTTGTGTACGTTAAAATCGTAAATTATACAAAATTGTAAAAGTATCAAAAAGTGGACACCAGACCCTGAAATAAAACTTTTCAAATATTCCACTCTGTATCTCATACAGTTACAATCTATCTCGACAGCACGCTGAAACGAAACGAGCACATAGCAACTTTATGCTTCGATTCCGGTTCTATACGATTTTATGTAGCAATATACAGGATGTATTCATTAAGAAATGTAATCCTTAATAATATTTTTTTAACCATACTCGTAAATGAAAATAAATTACATACGAATTTCCGTTATAATGAACGTTACAAGAGACTAAGAAATCCAAAAGTATTTTCACTAATACGAGTGAGAAGTAATACATCTACTCGCGACATCTTTACAGAGAATGTATCTTAGTGTCTGATAAAATCTAATAAATGAATTAGATTAAACTCGGTATTGTAGCTGATGCTACTCGTAGAGACGAAGAGCGGCCATCAAATCACAATTACCATTTATCCGTACAAACATTTTAATGGCTACATCCTGTACATCTTTGTTGACCTAATCGTTTTCAACTCTCGACTTTAAATTGTTTGGACAACTTTATATAACAGAAATAAGCACCTAGCGATATTTTACGATTTCACCCTGTACACTTTTATCGTAGGAGCGTTTTGTACGACCGACTTTAAATTTTTATTCGTTGCTATTTATCTTTGGGTTTCCTGTTGTATCGAAGCCAAAGTCACATGTTTTTCCAATACTTATAAATATTACATTTTCTTAAAATTATTTACGTAATAATTTAGATTTAATTACTTACGTATATTGTGTAGCTTCCGTTAAGGCACTTTATATTTTAATTTGATTGGCAATCTTAACACAGATTTGTGTCATTGTTAGAACATTGATTTTATAAAATACGTGTAGAAAAAGCTTTGTCATGGTTCTTTTAATTAAAAAAATAAAATTAGTATTTCTACGGCTGTTTTACAAGGATCAGCAGTAATCAGCACATGTAGCCCTTGAATGTTTCGTTCTTTTAGCAAAATGCCAGTCGCTTTAGAATAACCGATCATAATTTTCAGAAAGAAACTGTTTCAACCCTGTTCATAAAAAGTTACGTGTAGTGTTACATATTTAAAGCGATATTAAATCGCAAATCGTAGAGGCTCTTACCCCTAATAAACATATTAGCTTCTTGTACGATCCGTTTCATCTGGCATAGTGCCAGGCGCTACTGAATAATCGCCAATAAACTCAGGCTTAGGGCCAAAATTAGTACATTATGTTTAATCGATATAGCCCATTTCTAATAAAGCCAACTTGAATTCTTTGATATGACACACCATAATCATGAATGTGAAAGTTTCTGAAGGTGTTTTAATAAATATTTTGATGTTTAGATTTCCTTTGCGAGTCAATCGTTGTATGGAATTATAATGAAATTTGTTCTCTACATACTCACGTACAAGACTAAAACAGTAAATTTTATCCCGACTGTACGTTTCCCTGGAGTGATTTGAAAGCTTAGATGTTGTGTGACTATATCATCAACGGTTGAATAGATTTGAATCTATAGCACATAGAAAGAGCATGTCTTGGTTCATAACATCGTCGTAAAAATAGAATCCTTTTGAATTAATCCAATACCTTACCTATGTGAAACCACTTTTCGGTGGGCAAAGCTGCGGGCGTCATCCAAAACTAAAACGTATAAAACCTTTCAAATTGCTATTTTAAATTCGACAAATTCTAAAATCAAATTACAGAGGCGCGTTCGGCAGACCAACGCACCTGGTTGCTGAATGCCACATTCTTGCTGGCACGATGCCATTTGCTGCAGAATAACCGCCCAGAAGCGCGCGCTACACTCATAGAGGGCGCTGCATTGGCTCGTTCCTTTAAATTCACTGATGTTGCAAGTTTCTTTGAAACGGTACCAGTAAATCATAAAACAATTTTCTATACATTAATTCGTGAAGGTTTAAACTTAGAATTTTTATTATTAATTCGCATCATAAAAAAGAAAACAGAAAACAATTATATATTACAGTACTGGCATGTAATAAATTTTTTCTTGTATATTAAAATATTTTACTTAATCTACGGGTATCTACAAGCTATGAGTTGTTTGATATTCAAGGCATATTTAATCAAGATGATGTTTACTAAGTGCCTAGCTAATAACACAGGATGTCTCATAAATATCTTGCTTCGTCTAGACTGCTTCGAAAAACAACAGACAGTGTTACGTTATTATATTAAAAAATAACAAACACTAGGCACCTTGAAATAACAGATAACCAACATAATTATGTTTGGCAACGTTCCTGAAATGCCATTTAACAAAGTGAAATGTTAATCTCATTTTGCCTACTGAAGATGTTAATTTTTTAAATGCATGTATTTAGATTAACTTAATATTAATAAACCACTCTTTAATATTTTATTGTATCTAATTTTGTTTTGTTTCTAGTGTGTAAACGTTTCTACGGAAGGCGAAGTTATCGCAACGGACACAACTTTGGAGAAGCGCGAAAAAGATATGGTCGGCTTAATGCAGGATGACGACCTTCGCAAGGCTGCAGAACACCTCTTTAGAAGGATGTCTGTTATACCTGCCTCGAGGTACAACACTAACGGCTTTAAGCTCTTTTTAAACAGACAGCAAACCGAAATCGTTTGAATTCAGTCGAACAGAACTGCTCGCTCTTGCTTTTCTATAAAGAAAATAGTTTATTTTCGATTTTCTAAAAAATTACACTGAGTATATATTGCGTCTAGTTCTAATGTCCATTACTGACTTGATAATACCCAGCATTTTGCGTTGTATAATATATTAATATAATTAATAGCAATAAGTCTATTACCATAACAAATCATTTTATTTCCGCAGGAGATTTTCCGTGATGCCGGGCGCTCGTGTAGAAAATGCTGTACCTCTTTCTGGGAACAACAGACGAGCATCAATTGTTCCGCGATGTCAACCACCTGCAACCGTTGCACCTAAATTGAGTCTTCCTCTAGGCTTTCAGGACTTTGACTATTAAACATGAAGACTAAGACTAGGCACGCACTAAGCCACAAGGCTACACCAGCCAGACGAATAAAATGACGTTGTATAAGAACCTGCGCACTTAACCAGCCATTAATACATAATATTCCGGTCGCTACAGACTAGAGCCTAGTGCGCGCCTAGTCTAAGACTTTAAGGATCGGATTAATGAACCAATTCCACCGTAAGAGCGCTGTCTTAGCAGTCGATTTTCGATTGACGCAAACTACCGTTATTTTAAAATGGTGCCCTTAAGTTACGATTGGTTTATTAATTCGTTCCTAAGATCAGATATTCGTTAACCATGAACATTTTACTATGATATGGGTACTAACTGTTATGTTTATGGTTTCCATTCTGCTATGACCATAATCTATACATTATGGAAATAATTATGGAATGTTATTACCCAAATCATAATAACACTTTACCATCATGAAATGTTTAGAGAAATCCTTTGTTAATTACAATATACCATGTACTATAATTTTTTACATTGCTTATTTACGTTTTTATTTCATTTCTCAAGAACTTCTGTATTAACATCTGTTTGTAGCTTCAGCTTATACCAGTCATTTGTAATAAGTGGTACCCTTTTTCAAATTGTTGAACCACTAATAAAACGAATTTCACAAAATAAAATTATTAGTCATTACGAAACTGAATTATTGTTCTTGGCTGTTTACCCAATCGTTTTAATAAATGTAAGTATAATTAGTTTTATAAGGCACTTTACTTTTATTTTATAGAACTAACCGTTGTTTTATAATTAAACACCAAGTAGGTAAAATTTAACTTAAAAAAAGATTAAGTTTTACTTTGAGCGTGAAGTTATAGCTGAAATTTTGCAGAAAAAGAACTCATATCTAAATCACTAGTTCACTCATAGATTTCCATTAGACTGTATACGGTACGGTAACCTACTTACTGCTGCACTTATTTTTCTTTTGAAGCAAGTTAATTAATGTGCCCAGTTTTCATTAGTAACAAAATAGAAAATACTTAGAAAGCTCCCTTTGACATCGCGCCGTCATGGGTCGAACGTAATATGCTGGGCACTAATTAGCTGTTTATTCGATATGTAATAGGTATATACGGTTCATTGATCAGGCACTAATTGCAACGGTAGTCAAGATTATGGACAAAAACGTCGATTATAGAGGAGAATTTGAAAGCAAAGCTCAATTGCTATTAGAGTTAATTTAAGAGCTTAATTATAATAATAAATGGACATGGAAAATGAAAATAAAAATCCAATTTGGTTACTCCTCTTACCTGCATAATAAACTGAAATAGAAAGTAATGATTAAGTACATTGGGCTAATACAATAATAAAGACAGATAATACATGAGCATAACACACTTAAGTTATCATAATAATTTTGTTTAGCTATAATTTATCTCTGCGCTTTATATTCCCCAATCATTTAGATTAAAGACTATTCCCTGAGTAAAGAGTATTATATACCCATTTGAACGAGAATGATAGTAATTGATTGTGATAATGATGCTGACTCGACTTTAGCAATGAAATGATTGAATTTTCCAATTGTTCTGATCATGATGGCCTTTACGGTGTCAATTATTAATGGACCCATTTAATCATGACTTGTACAATATGGCTATTTTTGTCTTTTTTTCCTTCTGGCTGAGAATCATGAGAACTTATGGAAATAACTGTAAAAAATTCTTTACTCGTGTATCATAGAATAACAAACTTGGTTGGTAACAAATTATTGCGTAAATTTTACTTCTGAAATCAAGTTTTTATAACTACTTAGTACCGTAGTTAAGTTAATTTAATGTTAAGTGAAAACTGAATTAAGACAGTTAAATAAATTATACTGTATACATACGACATATTTGCAATTAAAACTCGCTTTTCCGCTTATAATTAAATTATAATAAGCCAAGCACGATAATCGTAGTACAGCTTTCCCACATCGTTTTTTAATTAACGTGTTTTTGCATGCGAACGTATCAGCCTCACACAATCAATAATTAATTACTTTGCAGGAGTAATGGAATGGCAAATGGACGACTCATATATGGACGATAATTTATAAGCAATCAAGTGACGTCGAATTTTTATAAATACTAGAGGTACCCGCTCTGTGGTTGAAAGCCGACCATTAATCGACCATAAATATCTGAATTAGAATAAGGATCAACAGTGTAATCTAGGGAACATAAAATACACTATCACAAGAAAAGCTGAAAGAGTAGAGTAGGGAGAGAGAGAGAGAGAGAGCTGGGAGTAGAGTAGAGAGAGTGCTGAGAGTAGAGTTACACAGGTAACTTTCGATTATTTTCTAGATATTTTTTTTTTTATCTCTCGGGAACTAAATACCTATTCAGAATACAAAGTATACTAAAGGCATCCGCGTCATATAAGCTAAAAATAAGCCAAGTTTCATTTAAAAATCAATATTGGTAATAAGAGAAAATAATATGTTTATTATCCCCACACACTTATTCAGAGACAAAATAAAATCAGTATAAAGCTTTGTCACTAGCCACAGCTATTGCGTCACTTCGATCGTATGTGGCTTCCCTGTGTAATTGGTTGCGTCTTGCAAGCGAAGCTGTGATTAGATGGATGGGAAAGCAAGAAGGGGCATAGCGTATTGAATGGGCTATGGCAAATTGCTTCCTACGTCGGCATCTGACCAATTTAATTAATGGCGTAATACGCGTAGCAGTTTCGCTCGCCTGGCTAAAGTATTTACAGGCACAAAAAAACGGGACTGCGTTTTTGAGATCTTTTGAGATTAGCAACAGTCAAAGTTTACTAAAGTGTCTTTAAAAATAATTTAATTTACATTAGGTACATCGCTTACTTTGCGGTATTGTTTTACTTAAAATTATAATTGTGTAAGTAAATTATAATTATTAAAATAGATTAATAAAAGAGCGCTACGATTATAATTAGGTATAACATACTCTATCTTTAGCTCCAAGACTAATTAACCTGCTGATTAACAAACGAGGCTATACCTATCCGGAATTATTAGATCCAGACTATTCTGTTGGCGGTAGCTCACCTTTAATTAATACAATATTGAACATGGTAATTCCCTATTCTCCTTCAAGACTCAATTATGAAATAATTTGCATATTTTAGCTGGAATTCGCAATTTCCTTGGCCCTTTCGAGGGGCTTGATATTCTACCATCAGACATCCCATCTGTTTATTTACAAACTATTGCCATTAAAAAAGAAATAAAAAGCCTCGACGTGTATAAAATCTCATTACGTTATTGTATTGTAATGGACGAACTTCGGACATTGTAAACGATGAAACTGTTGTACTAAAACAACATTAAAACTTGTCCTGTTTCGCGTAATGGGAGTTATGCATTTCACACTGCTAGTTCCGTTGTGCTGTCCAACTTTTAATGTTTAGTGCTCGCCCTACGATACCCAAGTTACTCCTTTGTTATCAGTATTTAAAAAAAGTCTGTTACTATTGAGACTGTCTGACTTCTCGTCGGACTTCAAGCGTTGCTCAACTAATGTCTACTACCAATTTATATTATACACATTTTAGTAAACAGAGGTAAAAGAGGAGTAGATATTTCGTCGTTTATTTATATTATAAGAATCATAAGCCACAAGTATATCCAATAGTTTTACAAAGTATTAAAGTAATCTACTTTGTTTAAAAGAGTAAATAGGTAGATGCTTAAACCTTTTGAAACATCTATGGAAGCCTGTTACTCTACTAGGAAAATAAGCTTTCGTTACGAGATTGCTTTTCAGATGAGCTTTAGGGAGACAGCCTGTCACTTTGTCAGTATTTTATTTGATCATGATGGAATAAAATAGCAGGTAAAACATTTCCTTATATGTGAACGTCATTTATTTTTAAAAAGAAGCAAACTGAACTTAATAAAATATTTTTAGATTTATATAACAGGTTCATATAGTACCTAGGGGAAGAGTTGAATATTTTTAAATCGGAATAAAAATTAGAGCTTTAAAGCTAGACTAGCGTGGCCATAAATAGATAAACTTTCCGGCGTCAGTATTCAATATCCAAATCTGTTATCGAAGCCGGTCCGTATGACGTAGAAATAGAAAAAGTACCTTGCATACTAGTCTAATAAAACATTTTTATGTGTGTACATAATAATAAATCACAACACATTAATAAAATCACCTCAATAAAAACGTTCAACATGGTCAATATTACAACGTTATACCAAGTTGTAGTTATATCTATACTGCCTCAGGTCAAAAGAAATAAAGGCAGTAACAGATGCACCAAACATTCAATTACGTAAATGTACTCGTACAAGCAGCCACAGACGGAACGAGAAAGACATAAAATAACCTTCGTTTACGTAGTATTGCTGGTTCTATACTTACAGTAAATTCGTACCTACTATTGCAGGGTTTGTAAGATAAGTACTTTGACTTTGAATGCTACCTCTTACAGTTCGTAATGTGTGCTGGAATTCAGTTTAACCTTTTCTCGAGTTCTTACATTTTAGCCAGTAATTTTCTGAAAGTATTTCAGTAGAGCCAATTTACAAGCAGGTTTAATGGCTAACTTGAGTGTACGAAGTTCTTCCATCACGACGAAACAGCTTAATGATTGTTATTCAAGTATTCTGTTTCTAAGTTAACTTTTAAAGGAAGAAAATTTCAAGAAATGTATTAGCAGTAGACCTCTAGCTTTTCTTTATTCATTTATTTCTTATGCCATATTCGCAACATTATTTGTGTTTATGCAACTGTCTCGACACGTACTAAAAGTGTTTTTTTTTTACTTCATAACTAAAGAAAAGAAGAAAAAAGTGTACCTAAGCAAGAAGTGCATAACTGTAACTCATTCATATTTATGTTAACGTATTTGTTTACCGGCACTTTTTTTTAGCATAAACGGACATTGTAAGAGACACTGCAACGTTATGAGTTGTCGTTTTCTCGCGTATTGCATAAAAATGTTTTATTATTTCTTGTTTTACAATAAAGACCTCGATGGCTTTGGACATCTTTTGTGGAACGTTCCTATATTTAACGGAAAAGGAGACGACATTTTATTAAATTTATTATAGTGCAGCTTCCTATGACGTCTATTGAATGTCATCACAAAGCGGGTGCCACTTTATATCGATGAAGCCTTTGATCAATCTCCCATCGAGTATTGAATCACAGCTCGGAACGCGAGGTATTGTAATTTTTCCAATATTTTATACAGCTATAACTTTTTCATACATTGAAACGGTTTTTCCAATATTTGTATTTTGTGAACTTAAAACATAATAGTGTCCGAGGCTTCATCCGTGGGTGAATGGTTTTATTGAACGGTTTCATTAAAATTTATAACAAACTTAGATAATGTGAGGTATACCTAAATAATTAAATTTCCTCTGCACGTATCTAACATTCATGTATTGAAAATACCACAAATTTACAATATTATTGTTATGTATAAACAACATTATCTACCAGAAGATTGGTAACTTGAATCAATTTGATGACGCTCCCTTCGTTAAAGTAATGGTTACCTTTCATCAGACTGTACCAGAACCTTTGTTCTTCATCGATTTTAGGTCCCTCGAACAAGTACTCTATTGAGTGTCGTTGGTGACATTTAATAATTGTATTCGCCTACGGAGTACCGGAGTAACGAAATTAGAACAAAGCAACCTTTCAAGTATCG
Source organism: Lerema accius (assembly GCA_001278395.1). Lineage (NCBI taxonomy): Eukaryota > Metazoa > Arthropoda > Insecta > Lepidoptera > Hesperiidae > Lerema > Lerema accius. The sequence continues at coordinate 146,393 of LGAG01001109.1, read as the reverse complement.
AAACAACGGGTACGGTTGAGAACACAACCCTTAAGTTGGTAATGATTTAAATTAAGATCATTGATCATAATACAACTGTACAACAGTAATAGATAAATTACACATCAAGGATATCAAATTCAAAATATTGAGAGCTCAGCTCGGAAGGGAGGAATGTTATTTGAGGTATCTTATGTTCCTTAAGTTGTAAAAGTTGATATCTACTTTATACTTATGTATCTTAGAGTAAAACAATAAACTAAATATCACAAAACGTACTAGTCAATTAATTATTAACCAAAAGCTTCACCAAAGCGAGGCCTTGTCCAAAAACCTACATTATATTTGGCTTTTTTAAATGCGAATGAAACAAGTAAAATCATTTTACGATCGTTAATATAATACCTACGCCAAATACCTGAAGAGAAAGACGCTCCTGCTTGCACATTCCATTACACTTCATCTGGTACTTGTGCAAACATCGACATTGCTACTTCCCCTCTTATAATATCTAATTACGCACTCCATGTTCAAATATTCAAACTCCACGCTTCACAGAGAATGTTTAACATTCTCTCTCAGTATGCATAATACCCTACCTATGCCATGTTATACACTTTTACTTATCTCCGATTCTATCTCTATTCCTTATAATTCAATGAAATGAATTTTGAATTAACTATTGTTATCGTTCCGACATTGATAAGCCGAAAAAGGTAAATAAAGTAATGCGCCCTCGCTTTGCTCCGCTTTAGTAAACCTTTTACTTGTTATCTTGCTTACACCGACAATTAATCACTTTCCAGCTAAAATGGTCTAGATTAGGCCTTGTCTCATAATTGTCGTATCATTAAAATCGGACAAGTTGCTTCTGTATGCTTTCTGAACAAACACAGTCAGACAGAAAATAGAGGGCTGATTTAGAAAAACAACTTTATATAAACGGCTAGTATGCAAAGCAGTTCCATACTACAAGATCAGTATGGACAATTATTTATAACGATTGCTATTGAACAGTTAATTCTGACAACTTAACGTAAGCTCTGTATCATCATGAAATTTTAATGACTCATGATGGACATAAGCCAGATAGCTACGAGCGCTTAATAATGTACTTAGAATCAACGTATGTGAATTGCAAATTCTGGCATTTACCTTAATCCCATGAATTAAATTCCACGGATTTTGACTATTCATAAATATTGGGTCAATTGTTTTTATAGACACACTAATAACAATAATATATTCCTATTTGTTTCACCCTAAATGGTTTATTGTTTAAAAAGCATCACATATCTAACGGACTAAGTTGCTAACGAGCAAGTAGAAACAAAAAAATTAAAAATATTTTTGAAAACAAAGGTAAAGGCATATATGTTCAAATAATACGGTTCTGACCTTTTTCTTTTAATTTATGAACCGGAAACAGGACCATCTGCAATGTGACGTGCGACAAAAACCCTTGTCACTGTGTCCGAAGAGAGTTAAAGACAACTTTCCTTGTAAGATGTCATCCCTTTTTAGTGCAAGAACGATGAACGAGATCGATATCATCTGGAATGTGTTACGTAGTGTATATTCGGTAGTTGCTTTGCTTATTTTCTCTTTTTTTCTTTGCGTCGGTCAAAATACGTAATGGTAGATCCTGCTGTATTTAAATGGGCAATATGACTTTCTACTATATTGAGTTCAATCCAACAAGGGCTCAAGAAAGTCTCAAAAATACTTCCACGTTATTACACAATATTACTATTCGTTATTAAAAAATCCAATGTGTAAACAAAATGCAGTACCTATACAAATATATCTGAAATAATATTACCAAGCAAAATATGTAGGAATTAATTTTCTGCTCACGACAAATTTTTCAGCGTCTAAGTAAGCACTTTTGTGCAAAAGAAAAAGTTAATGACACACAAAATTTGAAAATGAAGGCATCTAAAGTTCGTTTACACTTTGCTAACTAACGTACGAGAGATGAACACAGCTCATGCCTGTAAGACCTTGCAACCCTACTTTCATTAAATCGATCCGCTGAGTCGCACGGAACTCCACTCACTGGTACCAACTGTACTAGTGCATTGAATTGAAACTCGCTTGATTGTTAATTTGAACCCCTCTTACGTCACGTTTACGTGTATAGTTCATCTTTTTTAAAACTAGCGCTCTATAAATTTGATTTAGGTCCATCAGTTATGAATTTAAATTTGGATTGAAATTAAGACGTAACACCGCAGTTGATTCACAAAATAAGACTGTGCCGATCTAAGACTCAAATACAAACAAAATATTTCATCGTTTCTCTATCCATTTACGAGTTTATTAACATAGACAAAGATAAATCACTCTGTCAGTTGTTTATACAAATCTGTGCCCAATTGTGACAGATTTGTTAGAGTAATTGAAGTGCGACAGTTTGTGTAGTGTTCTGTGGTCACTGTTCCAGCTTTGTATAACTAAACAACCTCAAACAAAACCACAGTCCATTTGAAAGTGGGTCAGAGAAGCTTTCTATTAACAACAATTAATAATGTTATAGTACTAAAACTAAGAGCTGTGCTAATTTATTCTTAGATGTTAATTAGCTGCATAATAATCATTTATAAAAAATAATAAAAGTCATATATTTTATCCAGCTCCATCCATTAACGATCCGTTAGCATCCAGCTAAACATTACAGATTATTATACTTCAAGGGCCTCTTAGTACAAGCGTACTATAGCTATAACTTTTAAAGGGATGTTTATGAAATAAAAAAATGTTGCGTAATTATTATATAACTTGAGTTATATTTGAATATTAATAAGTATACTTTTGTAGTTAGGATAATGCAAGTAATAACATAACATAATATATTGAATCCTAAACTTAACAATAAAAGTTTGCATTATAAGTAATTAAAACTTTTTATACTTCAAATAAATTTCTTTCTTATTTAACTAAAAATTGCTTAACCTTGCTTACTTAAGTGAGAAATCCCAGGGAAGTATTTGACTGACCTGGGGGTAAAACATAAAGATAATAATAAATTATTGAATACATTCCCTTACCAATGTTAATTGAAAACAAGAAATGTGATCAAATAATTTATCGCTTTCGCATTCGCATTCCTTCAGTCCCACTTCTTGGAGGGATTCCTGAATTACGTATTTCTTCACTTACAATTCTTCTATACTCTTCTTCAGTATTCTTTATCATAGTTTCTAAATTAACTTCTTCAATTGACTCCTTTCGCCCGGTATCTTCTGCTTGCTGTTTCAGACGTATTTCTTTCACTCGAGTTTCTAAAATGTGTTCTCGCTTAATCTCACGATCGAATGTTTGTGTAATTAGTTGCTTATCCTTATCTCCAGGTACCACTAAGTTTTCAGATAAAGATGTAAGGGTGACCGTACCTTTTACATCTCCAATCGCAACTAGTTTGCCTTCCTCATGAGGCTTTACTTTTAACAACGGGTATTTAGAAATAGGTAATATCGCTACAGGTTCACGAGATCTACGAAGAAGATCCCAATAACGTAAGATTCCGTCATGTCCAACTGACATATAACTCGACACACGCTGTGGCGCCCATACCACATCCGATATTGGATATTTATGCCCTAAACCAGTGATTATAGGTGATGTGCGAATTTCATCACTCCATATATTAACTTTCCAATCACCACATGTAATAAAAACCTTAGAGATAGAAGGATGACGATACAGCGATTTCACGGGGCCATTGTGTGCTTGGAACGTAGCACTCATTATTTCGTTGTATGTTTTACCTTTACGGTTTACATTAATTACGAACCCAGTATCGGTGCCACACAAGAACTTTGTAGGAAATGACCTGTCGTACTGTAGTGCGCTTACGCCCTCTGCGTTTGCCAAACTCATTTGTTCACCAGGCGGAATGCGGATAGACATAATGAGCGTATCGATTGGTTGTGAAATATTGCGGGTGTCCCACCACATACATCGCCCATCTGTTGATCCACTAAAGAATTCATTGTTAAGTCGAGAATGCAGGAACAGCAATGAACTCACTGGATCTCTATGCGCTAAGTGCGATGGACTTAGCACTTGGGGGTCTTTACAAGTTCGTATATCGAAAATACACACTCTACCATCATGCAGCCCTCCCATAATAATGGAAGGATCTACTGGAGAGCAAACTGCTTGCCAACAGGCACTTGGAGGACAGAATTCATTTATAGGTCCTGAAGGCTTTTCGATATTCCATACAAAACATGAATAATTGTCAGGTTCTCGTATAATAACAGGATATTTTTTATTACAATACGCCACAACTAATTTAGCTTCGTCTTCGTTTGTCCAGTCAATACTACTAATTGGTCGGTTTTCCAAATCCTTAAACATGTTTTTGACATGAATGTAGGATTTTTCTACTGCCGGCACTGATGGCATTCCTTTGAAATACATGTTATACATCTCAATTGCATTGTTTTGATCGATGTAATGAATAAACTCGGAATACGTACTTAAGACGGCATTTACATAATTATCATCACGTTCTATTCGTCGTTTATGTCTAGCGGTAGCCTCTTCATCATTGTATTGTATTTCTTTTGACCAACCTCCTTCAGAATGGTTGATTCCATGATCGCGATGAATGATTCTTTTTGTATTTACCTCGTGTTCAGATAAGCAGTAGGAAGTTTGTGTTTCACGGTGAACTGGATTGCGAAGACAATAGAGACTTTGATCTTTCAAACTGGGGTGAATGGTATCTAACAACACTGGGTGAGTTTCACAAAACATGGGCTGTCTTCCAAAATCTTGGCGAATTTTAGTATAAGTATAAATCAAACTAGTATCTTTTTTGGCCATTTTCAAATAATTATTTAAGCTACAAGTTACGAGAATTGAAATTGTTGAAGGAAACTGTCGTAAGACGTAAGAAAATAGAATAAACCGTCACGTAAGTCAGTTTCATATAAAATCCTCATGAACCAACGACAACATAGGATTATGTTGTGGTTGACAATGATGAATGTGATTACAAAATGTCAATGATCACTATTATCTGGACCTCTGAAATCATCTGATGAGTACTATAAAATTATAATAATATCTATTCCATAGAATGTATTTCTATCTTTTGGGTTGTCGGTGACCTAATAAATTCTTTTATCTTCTCTATTTTGATTTAAACATTTTATACAATCAACTTCATCAAATGCATTTCTATTATTTCATATTCGTAGTGCTTATACAAGCATTTCTCCGTTTTGTTTATACGAAAGGAAAATTTAGAGCTTCTCTAATGTTGTAAAATAATAGAGAATGTTTTCCTAACCTTTGTTAGATGAAAACTATTGCCAAATACACCTTGATTCTACCAAAATACTGGTTTAAGAATTTATGAGTTATGGACAATATTCCATTTCAACGTAGATTTTACGATTACACCCGACAAATTGAAACTCTTATACGACGGAACAAATCGCAAGTCCATTCCCCAGAAGGCATGCTCGTAAAAAAATCATAAAGTTCACATTTTGCTTCTGCCATTCAGGTCACGAACAGACGCAAGCTCGTTCGTTTTTGTTTTTTATAAGCACCTAATCTGTGATTTTTGTTGTGCTCCCAACCTAACCCGCAACACATGGGCTTGATAAATTGCTGTATCTTGGCCGCTTGGGAGAAATGTTATGAAAAATTGATCTCGAGACCCGCCAATGTGCCGCCTTTTGTAACAAGAATTTTACTAATCTTGAAAAATCTCTCTAACACTTCGAAAATTCTTACTATATTCTCATCTCAACGATCTGCTGACAGATTATATTACTCTTATAATGTATTTTGAACTATTATATCAGTTGTTTGTTATGTTTGTCAGTGTTATAAAAATATTGTCCAAATGTTATTGTCATTGATTACAAGAAAACCTAACTTTAACCTTTCAAAACTTCAACACTATGAACAAGTATTACGTTGACTCAGCAATGCAACAGTATGTTAATCTTCTTCTGGTTCTAATATGCAAAAGAAATGAAAAAAACTCAATGGGCTGGAATCTGGAAGAGAATAACAGCGTTCTTAACTTTATACAGAAACATTAACTTTACTCTCGGACAAGATGAACAGGCAAACAACTGAAATAACTTTTGTAGCTCATCTCATCCCTTAAGATTATTTAAAAGTGTTGACTTTTTTTGAACACGAGGAAATATTATAATTCTCTAAAATAAAAAATATACTATTACAACCATGCAGTTATTAAACGCTCGACCCAACTAATCTTGGGATTAAATTCAATTTAAAGAGCAAGCTAGAGGTTACTGCTTTCTTACTCTGTTCATTAATACTGAATCTTAGTAAAAAGTTACGACGTGGATTGAAATTAATTAATGTGTATCATAAGGGAGATTAAGTGTTTATCCGGAAGATACCTTATTTGTATTTAGATGTTCGTAAGTACATAGAGTAGGTTTTTTTAATAAAATTTTTGTGAGAGTAGCTTTAACGAAGTTATAAAATATTTAGACGTTATAAAAGATGCTTACGCATTACGACGTTTTTCCAGCGTCTTAACAATCTATCCTTTTGCCCTCCCGAATGTACCTAATATATTTTATTAATATCAAATCAAAATCTGCTATGTATAACGTAAATCTTTAGAATTTAATCATAGCATTTTATTCTACTACGAATATTATCTTCAACGTATCAAATCAATTGATATTATAGTAAATTGATGTTATTGAAGCGATGTTAGTGATGCGATTTGTAAATATTCAATTCAACATTGGAATTGTATTTATTCCCGTCATTAATATTGTAATAAAATTTAAGGGTCACTGATATAACCAGATCACATTGAAAAAATAATTTTAAATTATTGTGCAGTTTGTTCGTATAGGATAACAGAATTAGTCGTCTAAATCGATAGTAAGAGGTGGGTTCTAAAATTATGACTCCTAACATATTCAAGTAGCAATGTTTCGAGTGTGTGAAGCGAGGGCCGGCTACCAGTATTTTAATAAAACACGATTGTATTAAAGATCCATATCTGTTTATTTCTCAACATTTCTGTGATAAGGGGGAACATTATGTGTAAAATTTTCAATAACATAACATGAGGTTATAATACTATTTACAACTACTGTATATTACAGAAGAACTACATAAAATATAGAGAAACATACCTAATGTTTAATATTGCAACATTCATACTAAATTTTATTTCGAAACGGATCAAGGATAGCACAATTAATATTAATATGTTTGTTTACTTGTAACGCAACAATCGAATACCGACCTTTTTGTTGTTGGTCCCGTTTGAATACAAAATATAGAACCATCTGCGCTTCAGTTATAATTACACTCAAATTATTTACAGAGCCAACCTATCTAATAGCTGTTACAGCAATTACCACATTTCGTTTATTTTTGCCTCTATTTAATTTTATAGTCCTATAACTAAAGCGATGCTTCTCATGAAACATAATACTATTGTCAAGTGTATTATAATCTTTGTTTTTAATTTTAAATTTCTCTTTGACTTTTATCCATCGATCATTCTTCCAATCATATTTTATTCCTATTTCTAATAAGATGTCTTCGAATTTTGGCCATTGACTTTTTTGGTTTATAGGGTTGGGATTATTTCGAGTCAAACTTATTTTATTAGATGTTGTTGAATCGTCTAAAATAGTTTTATTATATATTAGTATATCATTTAATATTTCAGTTGACTTAGAAACAATAGGCTCTTTTTCTCTTTTTTTCTTTCGACCTTTTTCATTAACTTTTTTTAAACTACCCTTCGGTATTTTTCTGTTTGTTTCATAATAATCTCTATCTAAATTTAAATGTAGCATTCCACGATCTTCATACTCAGCATAATATTCTTGTAATTCATGCTCCATCCTCTCTGAAACAAAATGAAATTCTTTGTTTCATTCTTAGTAAAATCGAAATTATATAAATAAAATAATCATTTTTTTACGTAACTGACCTGTTAATTTTCTGTACAACTTAATATCACGTTGCAGATTTTCTTTATCCGATTTCTTCCACCGTCCATCACCTTTATCTAAAAAATAAACATTATCATCAGAATTTGACATACCTGTGGTATAAAAAAATCCATTTTGATAACAAGTATAATAAAATTATAGTCTCACCTATGCAAAATGCAAGCAGAAAGAAATAATATGCAAACTGCGTAGACCCCACAGCCATTGTAATCTGAAAAAATAAGTTTTATTATAATTTGTCAACCATTAACTCCTTCACGTATGTTTTCTCTGTCAGTGTGTTTTATATTACGACATTAGAGTTATTTCGTTTTGTTTCGTATCATTGGAAATAGTTAGAGGTCCTACCTACCTAAGTGGTTGATCACTGAGATCATTTATTATTTTCTTATCTAGTGATATTCGAGTAATAGGGTTTTCTCCCTTTTTTGCCCTCATTCCTATTTAACTTAACTTTTTTTGTCAGTTATTTTTCTCCCTCATCTAATTAGACTTTACATCAAATATAGCAATAGCAAGTAATACGCCTAATAGTTACACAAAAGTAATGTTTTGTAGTCTGTAGTTTGTTATTACGTCTATTTATAGATACTTACGTTACTTGCATCCAAGGAAGGTACAAAATTACGTAAAGCGAGGTTACCTACACTCAATTTAAAATCCTCCTACAATTATAATAGAAATCCTTATTCATTATTCATGCTAAAATCAAATACGTCTAAATTAATTTTCACGACCTCATGAAGGATTATTAAAACCTTCTAAAGAAGACAGCTGAAAGTTGCGGCCCAGAAATTTATTACGCAGTATAACTTCTATTTCCCTTTAGGTCAAAGAGAAATGAAATGAATTACTTAGGATCTTCGTTAATAGAAGGTTTTAAAGAAAAAGATAAAAGCTGACACAAATCTAACGATGGGTTACTTCAAGTATTATTGCTATTAATTATATTATTATGTTTAATTAAGAAACAACTCTACTTGCTTATACATCTATGAGATATATCACTTACTACAGTAGAGAATAGTCGGGTTATTTGTGATATTAAAGTGTCTCTAGCGGAAATCGAGCGAGCTTAGAAGGTATTTTCTTTCTTCTTTAGTCTAAGTATCCCAAGGGAACCTATTTCCAGGCTAACGTTATTCCAGAACATTGTCTACGTAAGTGCCAAGTTTCGTTCAAAGCTGTTAAACGATTGATGTATGATAGTCATACATGACAACGTCTAAAATATCCCAGAAAACCTATAATTGTGACAGCATTTCTCTTATGTGCTATTCCTGGTCGAAGTATTGCGCTGATGTTAAATGGTTGACTCGTGAAGAAAACTCAAACAATAAAATATCTAAACCAAACATTTAATCATCTAGAACCATAATATTAGGAGTAATACGTATAAATAGGACGTAAAATGGATGTAGCCATATGGATGTCTACCATGCAATTAATACTACATTAGTATGTAGTAATAGATAATAGATTACTATAATTACATAAAAACGTTTTTCAGGATTACATAAAAGTATTATCGTTTACTAAACCATTTTATTAATTAATAATATTTAAGCATTTAATAGCTGTTTTGGAGATTCATGAATAAGTTTGACAAACAAGAAACCAATAAATCAAGTAATGATTCAAAATATTAATTTCATCATAGGAACTAACAACTCTCTTAACAGACTTCAAAGATTTAACAATTTAAGTGACGTCATTACAATGAAATTAGTAATTAATTTAACCGAATCTGAAGAAAAATCAAATAAAGTTGGAGATGAAAAATAAAAGGTCCCTAAGTCCTTATAGTCCCTAAGTCTTTTTAACTCTTCGCTTACTAATGACATCAGAAAAGATACTTTGGTTTTATTGGTAACCTTAATATAAGCAGAAGTGCATCTAGTTACCTACTCTGCTCTAGTTACAATTACAAAGTCTATAATGAATATGTTGAATTCAGAAATATACCCAGTGAAGACAAATATACAGTTTACAAAAGATAAAGAATGCTATCCTTTAAAGAAATAGAAACGGTTGCGTCTTTGCTAGAGACATATTGCGGCATTCCTAGTGTTTCTAAGCCGTACCAGTAAATTCCACAACAAATTAAATTACACCAAGATTCTCCGGGACTTGAAATCTATGAAATATCGTTACACAGAATAAGGGTTACAAATACAATACAATACAGTATGCTTAGTTGTGTACTGTAATAAGATATACAATAAATAAGAGCAATATGAGTGTGTTAGCGTATAATATTGATAATGAACCCATAAGGGCGGTATGATCGTAGTACCGATTTCTACTAGACTTAAAAGAGGTAAAAAAGAACACGCAAGGACTAGCTAAAAAAAGATAAAAAAGGACATAGATACAATAGATGGGGAAGTAAGGGAGCAAAAAGAAAAACAAAATATTTATGAAACGATGATATAAAATATTACAAAATATACAGTTTGATTATTGCATACAATATGATAGATGAATTTCACTTCAAATGGGAATTGAACAGCAAACTAAACGCTGCCAAAATTATACTCTAGAGACCAATACTGGAAATTGCAGTCAGAACAATAAATAAATGAATAGTTTCCAAATTGGAGGTAGACATTAATATTTTGATTGGAATTTAGTTGTACAGTATGGTTGGGGAACACAGATGAAGAGCCACAATATTCTATAACTCATTAATTAAAAAATGGCCGCGCCACATAGAGCTACTCGTAAGCTAGCTAAATCCTGTAGAACTACACAATTAAGTATACCTCTGGGAATACTACTAATAATGTTATTTTTTATCTATTAATCAGCTGATTGCGCTAAAAGGACGATGTTTTTCAATCGTATGTATGTGTGACAATTTCTAGGACACGCTTTAAAAAAAATTGACGGATTGACATTTGAGGTGTTATTGCATTCGTTTCAATTGAGTTAGTAATATAGGCTTTAAAATTATTTATTATTTAAATTATATAAGCGTTAAAATAAGTCGCAGAACGTCTGCGTGATCTTCTATTTGAGTTATTGATTTACTCTTTGAAAGACTTAATTTCAGTAAAGACAATCATTGTTGTTATACTGATTTTCTCATAATACCTATTAATTTACTGGTCCATGGAACCTTAAATTTAAATTACGTCTCATAAAGAAAGGCTCTCGTAATTAAAACTTTGTATCAAGGAGCAAATTTCCTAAAGCTTTTAACTCGAAAAGGTATGATTTCTGAAGAGCAATATTAATCGTTTATTACTGAGAAAATGAAATAAACCTTGTTTTAATTTACCCGCTCCTGAATTTATATTTTTACCCCCGTCTATCCCATTAATTAAGCGGAGGCGTACTGAAAACAATTCGTAACTGCAACCAAAATTATAATAGAAGGTTTAACACTAACTAGTTATAATTTCATTAAGGGTTGTAAATAGCAAGAAACAGTAACACAGAATATTGCAAATTGTGTTTTATGTAGGTTATATTTAATACGAATCTATCGGCTTTTAACTATGATGGTTGAAGGTTGATCAAAATAACCAAGTATTTAATAGATTTCTAACAATACTCCAAAGATAGATTGTACTATATTTATGTAAATAATCGACAAATGAGTGGACGATTCAGGTGATAGTAGGTACTATTACTGCCCAAAGGATCAGCAAATGCGTTACCAGTCCAATTAGCTTGATAGATTTCAACAAATCAGGTGTTATTAAATTCATCTCCATTGTGCTAGTAACGTATTATTTTATAAACGCGCCCCAAACACAGTTTTTATAGTAAATTGCTATTTTTTGTTTCTCTATTTATTATTCAAATTTAACAGTAATTAAGTAATACTTATTAACCAAACTTAACAAGTTCAAAACTAAACTACACACCAAAGCGAATAACAAGATTACATGTAAGCCGGAAAATGATACGAAACTTTACCTCACTGTACAAGTAATACTAATTAGTGTTGAGTGGTTAAAAGGTAACTTGATAAGGCTTCAGTTAATAAGTCACTAAAATATAAGTTGTACCGTTTGACACCGCAACCTTCTTATTAAGTATCTAATTGTCTCCACAACTTGGTATCAGGATATGCCAGGGATTCTCGAGATATTAAAGGAACTTGGCCTTTATATACTCGTACATAGGTACCGTTATTGTGTGTGTGAGTGTTAGTGTGTGTGCATAGTAAATTAATACATACACCTTTGATAAAAAAAAAAGAAATTCGTAATGGTTTACAAAGAAAGAGCTAACGCCAATACATGAGACTAGGTAAAGGAAGAAAAAGAACGATTATGAAACTTTTTTTTAATCCTGAAGGACTGACTAGTGAAGTAGACGGACCACCTGATGAAAAGTGGTCACCATCGCCTATGGACATAACATCTATACCTCGTTTTTTTCGTCGTGATTTAAAAGGCAAACAATCTTACAGTGTCTTTTTATTGTAATTCTAGATTTAAAAATAAGACAGACACAAATTAAAAAAAATTAAAGAATAAACAATAATTTAATGTTAAAATAAATTTCTGTATACTTCTAAATATTTTTTTAAATTAATGAAATGGATAAGAGTAGTGCCAAGATTGTTTACCTTTTAAATCAAGACGAAAAAAACGAGGTATAGATAGGGTATTAGGTTGATCAAGATACATATCGACTAGGACCCAAATGTGTCCATTACACCCAATGATATGATCCTAAAACCTTGGTTGGTTGTACCTGTATTTTAATTTGAGACAAGTATTTTTTCATATTTAAAAAATCTATGAAATAAAAAAATCTGTGTAAAAGAAAATGTTATAATTTTCCTTAGGGTAAAGCAGTTTAAATAGCATGTATTTATAAATTAAAATTGCAATTAAAATATATTTATGATTGTACTGCCTATTATTATTTTATTTTTATAAGCCTAATCACTAATTCCGTATCAACTCAAATAATTATATTCAGTAGACGGTATAATAAAAAATGTTATTACAAACCTGAAACTTATTTGGTAGCACGCACTTTCAACAGCAAATTATTTAATAGAGCCGAACCAATTAGATTATTTTCGAAATAAGCGCGATATTAAATTTTGTAATTCACAAAACTTTAATTTACGTGTCGATGTTCGGGACTGAAACAACCAAAGCTGCAACCTTCCGTGCTCAAGTCTCGCACCATACTGAAATACTGGTCGTCTGTTCGTACTAACCGACTCAATGTTCCCAACTCTGTCTACTTATCGCATATACTCACATATCCACTCGGTTTATAGCTGTACATTGCAGGCTGGTTACCATCATAGTGATGAAGGAAGTAGGTAACCACGCAATGGATGTGAAGCAATTTATAAAGATAGCGCGATACGATCGCCCGTCAAATGTTTGGTAAAAGCTTCCTTCCGCTTTCCACCCCGTCATCGCTCCCCCCAAGCCCCCGTCCTGAAACTTGTATTGCATGTCTGCAGGTACGGTAAGCCAGGTAGGCTTTTCATGCAGTGAAGCTCTTCTTAGCCCATAGACGCGTATTAGACCATTGAGGAGTTAATTAATTCGAACAACCTTCACGTTTTCAAGTGAAAAGAGTTTTTTCTAAGCGTTATACAGGGTAAAAGGTTAAGGTTTATTTTCCTTCGCAAGATACAATTTCTTGGCGAAATATTATATTTAACATTAAGTTATTATTGAAAGACGATCTATTCATACTGCTTATTAAATGTAATTAATTAAGAATCGTTCTTTCACGAGACAGATTGCTTTCTACCGCCTACATCCGTAAATTTTATGTTTTAGATATTAATTCTAATTAATTTTCTCGTAGCTTTTAAAATATTTCATTAGAATATCAACGCAATTAACAAGACCTCTAAGCTACGTAAAGCGTAGCACTAAAATAATTTATGTATAAATTCGTATTTAAATATCTTTATTTAATTGTTTGCCAAAAAAGTTATTTTTTATGTATTTATGGGACATAAGGTATTGGAGGTAGAATATCACCATACTTAAATATGTCTATCATGCCTTTTGCATAGTTCTTCGGATACCATCATTGGAATTCGATAGCGTAAGGGTTTTCCAAGGGAAAACCAGGCGTAGTCATAGCATGCCAAGTAAATAAAAGCATACGTGTAATGTCATTAATAACTATTATCTCAAGTATTGTATAGGTACTCACTGATATTTATACTATATGTATGTACCTATATGTTAAGTTCATAGTAAAGAATCCAGGAGTGTTGCGCTACATGGCATGCTTCGTTATTGTTTAACGACAATTATTTGCGGTCTTGTACCATAAAGAAAGCGTCCCAATTGGGTTGTATTTGTGTCAAAACGCCAAGTGCACAATTAATTTATCTGCTTATCTTTTTTAATATAAATGATCACGTTATAATAATATGAAAATTGTTAAAGATATACATATTATTAAAAACAGTTAGGTACTTTATTGGTTGGTTATTATACTACTAATCCTTTTTAATTTAATATATTCAGCAACGAACATAGAAGCCTTATGTTATTTATGTCAGAGATGTCACCGAACAAAATGAAATCATTAAAACGGTTGTCGTTTACAAAAATGTCCATTACAGTAACCCTTCTCAAATTCTATCTAAGCTGGGGTCTTTGTCTCTCGCGATATTTTTCCTGGAATCTTTTTACTGACATTGTCTAATACTGCTTCCCTTCTAAGGGTTCAAATTTAAATTACATCGCTTTACTTAATACGTGTAGGTACTGTTGTGTAATAAATACAAGGACATGCTGTACAATGTACCTACTCTATTAACTGTTTTTTTAGATAATAACATTTTTTGTAGATAAAAACACTACCAATGCCTACCGTTATAATTAAGTTTCGTAGAAAATAAAATCGATTAAAAGATTTATTTAATGAAAACTTACCATCGTGCATTTGTTCCACCAGGTTTAACCGGGAAGATTACGGAGCACAATCTTTAAGGAGAAGGAATTATTTTCCATGGTTAGCAGATCTTGCAAATCCTACATCCTGCTTATTAAAAACTAATAGGATTATACTGAAGACAACAGAAAATTACAGCCCTAACCTTCGCCCGCGGAAAACAGGTTATGTTACATTTATAGATAATAATATGATTCATTCCAATGAGACCTATTTTAAACTCGTTCGGCCATTATTGTTCGATTTAGCCACAAAATTATGAACTTGCAAATCAATCTTACCGGAAGCGGGCTAGCTACATCCGGGAAGTTTATCATATAGTCGGGTTCCTGGACATGGTCTATCTGTGTGTCAACTTTAATCTTAATTCTTTCATGGCTTAATGCGAAAAAATAAATCTGAACACCGAATTATCCAAATATTCAAACATGCCTATCTGCAAATTTGTAGAAGTAGAATGTGAAATTTTCTGAAGATTTTATTTTTTAAATCATTCTTGCATAGGCAAAAGCACGGTCAGAAGCCAGTTGTAAGCGTTGAAAACTTAAATCGCTCAACTAGATAGTTATAAAGTTTTTTCAGGAACTTGTGAAAAAGCAATTTAGGACTCTACTTTAAAACTCATCAAACTGCTTGAATCGATGAAAACTTGATGTTCTATTTAAGTTAACTCTACAAATAGATCCTCATTCGTTTCAGCTGACTTATTTCTGGTAATTGAACCACCGCGGTTTTTAATTAAAACTTTAATTAAATCCAAACATAAATAGATGTTAAATGCAGTTTCATTAACGGTTGCTTATAATTACTATGTCTAAACTTTTAAACGTCAAGTATATAATTATGACGTACAATATGAAGTCAAACTGTAGTATTAAAATATTTGACTTACATTTTTTTTATCAAAGAGCCTTACATATAGCGTAAAATCACTTCTGTTATTGCACACTTTAAATTGTTAGACCATACTACTAAGAATAAGAGTAATAGGAATACAGTAACAAATAAACATTTACAATTTTTTTGTATATAGATAGATAGATTTAATTTCAATTAATGGAAATACTTTCGGTATGTAGCGATAAAATAATGAAAAAGCTTTGTAATGAAACAATAAAATTGGAAGATATGATTAAAAATCTCCTACAAAGCGAACCCTTCTCTCGTTCGCATTTCACATTGAAAGTCCCATCCGAAGCTATTTTGGTAAATCGTTAATCAGTCGGCCGGCCGGAAAACTGATAAGGGAAACCTCCCGCCAATTAACCTAATGGTGATTCTTTTCGGCCTTGATACGAAGTTGCCATACGTTCCTATTCACTAGGATATGTTTCCTCAGCCCAATATACCTTTCTAGTACTCGGTCTATTAGAATTAAGCCTCTTTGCTGAGATCGTATACTACAATTTGTAACGGCATTGGTTAGTTTTGTGACAAGTGTGCAATTTCAAATGATAATTAGGTCGTTCAAGATATGGGTTGATTGTTTCCGTCGTAGTTACGAGATGGTAACGGTTATGATACAGCGAATGACCATAGGCGACCGTTTTTTTTATTCCGTGTAAGATAGTTAATTGACTATAGTCGGATCATTTACCAATGGGTGATCTGTGTGCTTATTAACCTTGCTTTAAGGCATAAATAAAAATAGGTATATGGACCTAAACTTAGATCGCGTGGAAAATTACAGTTTTTAAATTTGTGTCTCTTGAGTTTCTTTATTTAGTACCGTCAAACCAACGAGAGAAAAAATGCATTTCTCACTTTGCATCATCAACTAATTTTATTTTCTTCGTAAACAAGGAACTTGTTACTTTGGTATAAAATAAGTTTTTTTACTTATTTTTACACCATATCACATTTCGCTCGCCAAATTTGAATAGCGAAAACGTACTACGCCCAGCTTTTCAAAACTCTTCATCAAATTGGACCGTATGAAAGAGCAAAAGAAAAATGGAGGCTTCTAAAAACAGATACAAAAGAGGGCTGCACAAAAATGAGGTCAGCTGTTCTTCAGATCTATGTGATAAAACAGGCATGTTTTGAATGCGCTGAAGATGGACGGGACCAGGTACATTATGCCTTGGAATTTCAGTTCCGCCAAGTATACTAGAATACCACCTTCTATTTTCGCTACAAATGCCGTGAAACTACACGATAACTTAGAATATTTATTGTTATCATTAGAAATATGGAATATTTGGTTGTCAACAACGTTGATACGTATATTTACTGACACAGGTTAACGGGAAAAATAACAGTCATATTATACAATAAAGTTTTAAATATTACTATATTATTTAGCATGCTTAGATGAACAAAATTACAAACTTTAATCATAATCTAAACTATTATTTACTTACCATTTGGGTAAGAATTTGATTCGATTTGATTAGATTAGACTAAATTTGATTACCTATTGTATTAGGTTTGGTTGATTTAGGTTAGATTACTTAATCTATCTATTAATACATTATTATAATTGTATAAATAAAATTTATACGATCAACTCTCATTATCATGTAGCCTACATTAATTGTACATTAGCATAAAATACTAGAAAAGTTGAAGAACGTATTCCTTAAACCAAGTTTAAAATAAATAACAGTCTTAAGTCTTAGCCGCAGCTCTACTTGACCTCAATAATGGTCAAAGAAACTACATCTTTATTTAATAGCTGCTGCATTATTAAATCTTTCCTCTTTTGACGTTCAACTAACGTCCCGTGCCATTTTGTTGGACAAACATAAACATAAATGAGCTATTTATTTTGTATTAAAAAATAGGTGTGTGATGCCTTTTGCCTATAAATAGATTAATTGTAGCTATATAGTTAGGTACTTGATAACGGGAATCTTGTAAGGTTACTTTGCAAATAAATAGTGTCAAATAATTGGACATACATACATAGCTACATAATGCTCGAAAAATATTATCCTTCTTAAAATAAAATAATTATATAGGTATACAAAATAAAAACTTGTATATATTTAATTAATGTTAACTTAAGAGCTCAAATTCAGAAATAATTGAAATGAATGCTAAGATGGTTTGATAAGGTATCTAATTGTTATCTGTAGTCTTTTGTTAAGTAAGTACGTATCGCTCGGCTGCTCTCTAACGAAGCAACCATTAACGGAACCTTTTGAAGAAAACAATACGGCGGACGATGGCGGCTAAGCCTTCGCCACACTAAACCTCATTTAATATTTCGAATTATGAATACTTTCCCCGAAACCAAATACACACTCATACCCAGCATTAGGATTCCCTATGTCGTGGGTAACATGGACAACACAAGTAACGCATCACATATTATAATAGAGTAGATAAAAGAACGTAAATTCATTATTTATGCTTCTTCCACTCGTCAACTCTTCGTTTGCTGTACAACCAATAACAATTTTGGATTGAACTCCTATTAAAATAAACCCTATGTTTAATTGCAGCTTTTTTGGTTTTTCTTAATTAGTTTGATGAGTTAGACATTTTGCAAATTAGATAAATTAAATTGTTTTACATAGCATGTATATACATATTTGCATAAATAAGTTTACTCCCTCGAGTTTTTTGAGGCCCTACTAGAATATCTCCTAGAAAGGCACCAATATTGGGTTATAATGTGACGTCGCGCTAACATTTTGCAACAATTAAAGAGCTCAACGTCTTAAGGCGCTGGTATTATTTATCGTCATAATTGAACAAACAATTGGAACTCAAAGCGATCTCAGACGCAATAATAGAGATCCTTAAATACACAACCTTGCATCATTCGATTAAAAACTCTCGAAACAAATCTATTCATTAATTCTCTATTGAAATTCAAGACAATGTCCTTTTGAAGCTTGCCATTTTACATTTAGCTTTGTATTTACAGTTTAATGCATTTAAGGCTGCTAACACACTATAGCGTTTGTAAAAAGATAAGCAATAGGTCGAATCGAGTTTCCGAATTTCGCACCTAGTCTTGGAATCTAATTAAAATTTTACGTTATTTCCAATTTACATGTGAGTACGTGGTATAAATAACTTGGTTTCTGATAAGCAGTCATGTTAATAATGTATACAGTCAGTACAATATATACGAGTAGGTAGTTACAGAAGTTCCCGTAGAGTTCTCAAAGACATTAAGTGTAAGATAAGTAATAAACTTAATAACTTTTGTAGCATTGAAATCCTCTATTTCAATTATAATAAATATATTTAAGTTTCAAATGTGTTTATCTTAGAAGTAAAGTGATTTTGCACAGATAGATGTTTCAAACATTTAACACACAATGATATAAGTCACTTAGTACCTAGGTACTTAATTTTGCTTTCGAAAGTAACCAAAGTCTTAGTGTTTTCTTATTTTGAAAAGATTAACTAATAAATTATAATACCATTACGTCTTTCATGTGCCTAGTCGTCCCTCAATATAATATACAAGTCAGATTAAAATTAAGTGAAAGCTTTTAAATGAAACGATTCGCTTTGAAAACTCGGGAACAAAGTTTCTCAATCTGAATTTGATATCTCCCTCAGATACAAGAAACTTCAAACAAGTTCAATTCATTAAAATAGCAATAGAGGTATCGCCTAGTGGAGTGTCAAATGGTTCTGAAACTTGTTTCGAGTTTATTTTGCTTTTATCGCTTTTATTACTTTAAAATAAAAAGTTTTTTACCTAGGTAAACATATTATAAAAACACGGTATAGATAGTTGTGTTTTTTATTCATTAAATATTTCGCTCAAATAAATACCAGTGTTTGAACGATGAACAAAACTGTAGTCACAGAACGTGCAGTTATGACCAAATCTAAAATCATTCAAATATTATCCACTTATAAAGGTACAATAATTTACCCCCTTTTTTAATTTACCCCCTTTGACAGTGCTTTAAATTGAGATCCAGATAAGAAAACAAAGACTTCGCACAATATGTTGCAAAATTTGGTCACTGTACCTACTGTGTAGGCATAATACGAGTAAGTATCACACACAAAAATACATACATTGTAGAGATTCTATTAGTATAAGTTTCCTAATCTATAATAAATCTAGTTTTAATTTGATTTTAAAATAAAAAAATAGATATTGAGGCGACATCATGTCCACTCGCTCCGAAAAAAGTATACAGACTGTTGGAAAATTTACGTACGTAGGTACAAATTTATCGGCGTGACTCTTTCTGTACAGGAATGGTGTCAACGTGGCAAGTTGTTGGAATTTGGGTCTCAAATATAACTTTCTTACTTAGCTTGTTTTTCGAAGGTAGGTATTTAGAAACTGCTAGTACGTAGTTTTCGAATAGGTATTTGGTGTGATAGAATTGGTCCACTTGCCATTTCAAGTACATTTTAATCAAAAATATAAAGCGCGCAATAAATTGTTGGTTGTTTTTGAATGGTTGTGTAAATTTGTATTTATTTAGATTTATTTGCAAATGAAATGTTACTGCGATTAGGTTGACGGAACTCACAAATCTAAAAGGATGATTATGTTGAGACATTACGTAAACATTTTGGTCCGGCATGAATTAAGCGCTCCCTAAAGTCCCAAATTGTATCCGGACTGAGACATCGAATTTACTTTATGCTAATCGGACGTCACCCAAAGGACTGTACCTTCCTGTTAGAGGACTGGCAATTAACTTTTCATTAGTCATGCTCTCTTGTTTCTTTAAACATGTTTCGGTTCTGCTCCATTCCAAATTATAAATTAGACGAAGATAGAGATTCCCCATTTTTGTTGTGTTCTTACGACTTTTATCTTTCCGTCCCTTTTAAAGGGGAATGAGTTGTAATTAGTTTACCCACTTAATGACTTATTATAGGTTGTTGTAATTCATGATATTTTCTTGTTTGTTGCTAAGGTCAGGATTATAAATATCTAAAATATTTTTTATTTTATAAAATCTTTTAAGGTTTTAAAAAAAAAACTTAGTTTTTTTTTTAATTTCTACCTACAATATAAACGGGCGTTTGCATATTCACAAAAAAAGTTGTTTTGGCATGGTTTTTTTTTGACAATGTTTCGGATACCGTTTGCAGTGTCTCATAAGTTATAACATCATACTCAGATAGAAGGTCCAAAAACTGTGATCTATTCGAGTCTGAAAAGAAGTTTCGCACAATTTAGATTCAAAACAAACCATATAACATTTTGTTATCATCATTATAACATGTCATAATATCCAATCACAATTTTTATCCGTTTTGTCAAGAGGCATAATTGACTCAAAAATCAAATAATTACAAATTTAATTTACAATCCAATAGCAAGATAATTAAAAACATATTTTAATATTAACGTCTGCCTAAAGTAATATAGCTTCAATGCAAATGTTATTCAAAAATTCTCTTGCTGAAACCGTAATATAATATTCGAGTAGAAAACATTTAGACTTCATTTGCAAATTCTTTCAAATTCCCTCGTCATAATAAGAAAGCTTTCGCATAGTCTGGCGGAGCAGGCCGAACAATGTTTACATACTGTTTGTTGAAAAGAAACATTTTCTCAAGTGAGAAAATGAATGTCATTTCTGTGAAGCCGGCCATTCGCCTATTGTATAGCTTCACCCTCTTTTATTCACGGTGAGTTGTGTTTTGGTAATCCTGTTACATTACAAATAGCAGTGTGTTTCGTCGATGTTTTTGTTAGAAATGAAAATAATGAAGTTCATTATGTGCAGCTTAAAATATTTTTTCAAAAGAATAGGGTAAACGGAAACGATTATGCTTTAGCCCATCTAATGAAACTCCACTCTAATGCCGGATAAATGGTTTTTCATGCTAAATTTAATACACTCTTTGATGCATTTTTTGGAATAGGTACGCAAAAATCGAAGATGAGCCAAAACACGTGCAAACAAAGTAGCGGTGAAAAATTTACTGAAAATTAAAAATTGCTGAACTTGTCGGCATAGGTAAGTGAGACCCATGAGTACCAACATAACGCCACAAAAATATCAAAAGCTAAACTTTTTAACTGTAGTGATTTTTGTGAAACCTCCCTAACGTTATCTAACACACAAATAATCATTGTTGATCAGTGTAACAGTGGAATCACACTAGCCTTAGTAATAATTACAACTGCAGAATTATTTAAATACTTACAGTTTAATATCCAGGACGATTGCAAATAAAGTTAATAGGCAAACGCGTTACTGTAGCTTTTATTTTCAAGAACTAACGTGTGCTTGGATGCAGTTAGCCTTAGTTTGAAATGTTGAAAAACAAAGTTAAAAAATAGTTTGACGTACGGGTTGAAGGCTACGTTGAATCACACTTTGGCGTGTCGACTAGAAAATGGAAACATTGGAATATTCTGGAAAGCTCCATTAGGATCAGCGCTTGAAATCCTAGCTTTTTTATTTCATTAGTGTTTTCAGTTCTGATTCCACGTAAACCTTATGACGACGTATGTCCTAATACATGCAAAAAAAACTCTCTTAAGCTAATCGAATACAAATTAGAATACAAATTGTTTCTTTGAATCCCTACTCATATTTTTATAGTATAGCCTTACAATATCATTATTTGTGACTTCGTTGACATAGATAACACATAAGACATTCACCCAGACCGGGAATAAAAATACATCGTCATTCAAAATTTTCTGAGATATGAGAAACCAACTCAGGACTCATTAAATGGCGGTTCGACATGGTAAGCACTGCGCCATACGAGTCGTACTATAATAGTTATATAACGTAATATTAGACTTAGTAAAGATACATCCGATTAGCTTAAAAATAAAAGCTAAAACAATCAAAACACAAGGTCAGGGAGAGTAATAAAATGTTCTTTCATAAGGCAGTGCTCGTAAAATGAACGGATTTAATCGAAGAAACCGGATGCGCCATTTAACTTAAACCGTGTTTTCGCTATCAAAACTGTATTTTTCTTACAGGCGTAAAAAATAAAGTCCCAAATTATCAAATTTTTTTTACATTTACTCGAACAAGGTGTTTCTAAGTACTGTTTAATTTTAATTAAGGTTCCAAGCTTAGGTTGTTACGGTTATGTCTATTTTTTAGGGTTCTGTACCTAAAAGATAAAAACGGAACCCTATTACTAAGCCTCCGCCGTCTGTCTGTCTATCTGTCACCAGGCTGTATCTCATAAACGGTGATAGCTAGAAAGCTGAAATTTTCACAAATTATGTATATCCGTTGCCGCTATAACAACAAATACTAAAAATAAAAAAATAAAAATATTAAGGGGGGTCCCCATACAATAAACTGGTATTTTTTGCTGAATATTAATAACGACAACAGGTAGACGCCTACACAGAATGTATAGTTGTATATCACCTTTCAAAGTAAGATATTAAAAAAAAAATAAAGTAAACATTAAAGGGGGGCTCCCATACAAAAATCGTAATTTTTAAGGAATTTTATTCTCGACTTAATAATCAGGTAAAACCTTGAATATTTAAAAAAAGGAAGTATTTATAAATATGACGCTGATGACACGGAACCCTTCATGCGCGAGTCCCACTCGCACTTGACCAATTATTTATCTTCTTCCTTCCTTCGATTCACAACTGCATACGTAGGAATACATTTTAAAGACCCAAAAACGTACCTATTTATGTAACCTTTAACTTAACCTATATCCTATAACTAGTTCTTAACTTTTTACCAAAAGATTGTGCCAAAATTTCATATCAATCGAATCACAGAATAAGATTAAGAAATAACCTTATAACACAAACGTTTTTTTAACCCTTGTTCACCCTTTACAAATTGAATTTCTATTTCACTCTTAGTGGCACCTCTCTGTTCATGCTTTATTATTGACTCTTGCTGAAAGTTTTTGATCGCTTCATATACATTCTTCTTTAGTTTTGATTTCCAAGTCACCGAAGATGTTAATTCGATCTAGACTTTTAATCTAATCTTCTGTTAGGGCTGTAGTCACAACTGTTTTACCCAACCGCGATAGAAGGAGGATATTTTTTTTGGAGCATACGTATAATTTTTGTGCAAGTTTGTATGTACCTATATGAATATATAATGTCAGAGTCTTCAGAACATAAAAAGAAGTCTTTTTTTACGATTTGACGTATGTCACAAAGCACGGTCTGTCGAGCAATGAGCAATGTATCATTTGATAAGTAAGTTATGTTTTTCTCTACTACGCTCAATAGTTCCGAAGTCTCAGTCTACATATTTTTTCGTCTGTGGCAACTATGTAAACAACACTAACGTCGCTACGCTAGATGAAAGATAATTCCGTCATGTCTAATTAACGTCAGGTGCATTGTTCGTGGAACGGTGAACTGATCACTTTAAGGTAGCTCGTCCATTGGGGCTGTGTCGCAGCGCATACTAATTATATTTCGCTGCCAGCGTCCTAACACAATCACTGGACCTGTACGTTTCAGTCATATCAGCTGAGCTTTTAAATTAGAATTTTGTAATACTTGTAAATTAATATTGTAGATCCCCTTCTGCGCTAGAAGAAGGGTCTTGTTTTTCGACCTTAAGTGTGTACGTAGCGGTACTCATATGGCTATTTTTTTATATGTTCTATAGCCCATACAACTAGACAGACATCGTCGTCTTCAATGTACGTATAATTTGCTGTATAAATATTTTTATATGCCATTCCGCCCCATTTCTAGCAGTGGGATATTTTTGTAGTAATGATTACTATTATGTTATATTTATAATGGTAATTGTAGGTATTGCTCGCGCAGTTGAAGAAGGGAAAGTTGGGCGGTCCTGTAGGTATATGCGACTCTTTTTAACACTATTTTTGGACTTATACATCGTATCATAAGGTTTCGCAACAAACATTTGTCTAAAAGTAAGAGCAGAATTTTCACAACTTCCATACATCAAAGCAAGTCAGTTTATAAAGTCATTGTTAAATTGTGATGACCCCAAGATTATACGGTAAAACTTAAATGGGTTGGGAAGGCAAGATAGTGAGACAGATGGCGTTGAAATAGTTCTCGCCAAAGTTTTCGTTATAATGCGACAAGAAGTTATTACTTATATTAAACACGCCAGATGATACCCTTCGGAACTTTAAGGGTGGAGTGTTTCCGACAAAATTGTATTCCGTCTGCGTTTTTCATCCATAAATTCCTAGCAGTTTTTGTATTACTTTTGTTCAAGACCATTATTATAGCTTACTTACAATCAGTATTCGCTAACATATTTTTTCATCTTTCAAGACGAATCGCTAAGCGCGCTCCGTAAAAAATGCTTTTTGGTATAAAACCTGTCGAGAATAATGATTTATAAGGTATGAAATTTTACTCACGAGCTAAGGCCCTCTGACAGGTACGATACCGCGTAAATAAAGAAACCGTGGAATTCTTTATTGCTTACGTAAGTTTGCGTGTACTCTGTTTGTTTCTGCCTTTAGTTGATACAAATCTGATAGTTTTGATATACCCTTTTACGCGGCGTGAACAAATGTAATTAACTAAGTACTTTGTGCTTTGAACATTAATAATAATACGGATGAATACTTTTAATCATGGTAAAGGACTTGATTCCCATGAGAAATTACCTGGACTTATGTGTGAAAAGCAATGTTTCGGGTGTGAAGCGAAGCTAGGCCGGATTACTAGTAAATATTCTTTATAGTTACATATAAAATGCAAGCGTATAAATGATTGATAAATATATAAAACAAATATTTAAACTCAGCTCTAATACAAGTAAATACATTATTTAAATATCATCTAAACTTAATTGTTGTTCACAAGGAACTTATATACGTTACCTATATTCCTTAAGGTTGCCTCATCCAACTGACAAAATAAAGAGAGGAAATTATACAACTAAATAAAATTGAAGTATCTGTTTATACAATTAAAATAGCCGCTTTTTACTAAATGCATACTTGTACACACACCAAAATAACATTTTATTTTTATTTTTGTCTGTCTGAGGAGTACCGTAGCCATTTTTTCTGTTTCAGCATAGGTTTTCTCAAAGCGAAGCGAGGGCGGGTCCAATATTACATAATAAAACTCACCTTTTCCGAACATAGAAGGTCTGATAATGATTTATAAAGTGCGGCATGCTATCCGCTGAGAATTGTGAGGGTGGCGAGATACCAGTTCAACGTGACTGTGAGACACTGTCTTATGGGACTAAGTAGCTTGCGAAAGACCTTTAACATAATGATTGTGCCATAAAATGTATACATTTTGATAAACATTAACATTAATGACTTAATTATATAATTATTCATGTTCATGTTCAAGCAACGTTTAAATGTATAATTGCTCAATAAGCTTATTTTTACATATTTTCCCTGACGGAATGAAAATTAATAACAAGTAAAATCAAATTCATTCAAAAGCAAAAAAGTAAATGTCGGTATTAAAATTACTGAAGCTCTGCATTTTAAAAATAAATGTATATCTACATGAGCTAAGCCAGTGTTTAACATGTCGTTGTATTGAATATTAGCTTTACATCATATAACTGCTATATTCCTAAGTTTTGTATAAAGGTCCTTTAAATCGTTGAGAGGGTATAGGGATATTGAATGGGTCGAGTACTACGTTGTATTAAAGGAAAGGTAGCCGTGCGCGCTAGAGATCTGGGAGAATAAGATAAGATACAATTCTCTCACAGGGAAAGAAAAAAGTAAAAATCACATAAAAATAACATCTTAATAAATTGTGTTTAATCTATAAGACATACAAATTTCTTGTAACAATCCACATTGTTATAAAAATTTTGATTAAAAGGCCGTTTCAGTGGACGTAAGCAGATTTATTTTAATTTTTACCCCCTTCCCCTTTCTCAGGTAAAGTAAGCAAAGCTCTTATCAACCACAGAGCACCTAAACATTGTTGTAAGCATATAACTTTTAATGCTTTTTATTGTTTGTGTTTGCCATCTGCTGACGTAATCACCATCTAGACCCCCCGTCACCCGTATCATTAGAAATAAGCAAAAGAAAGACCCCCATAGTGCTTACGTAATCCTTGAATCACCACTAATGTAAGTTTTAGTATTATCATAATAGATATTTACGAAAAAAAATCCAAATAATTAATTGGAAAAATAACTTTCGTATTTTTCATCATCCGGTGGAAATAAAGATCTCATCTAAGTACCTTGAATTAAGTAAATTGCTTTGTTTGGACTTGGTTGAATAAATTCTCAAAGTTCCCATGTCAGGTCAAGAAACGAACAACTTCAGAAGTGAAATCAACCATTAGCAAGGTTACAAAAGTTAAGGATTGCAGGGTACTAAAAGAACTTCTGAGCGGGTAATTATCTACTTCGTTTTACCAGACTGGATAAATTTTGAACTTATCTTGACAGGTCTTAACGGAAACAAGATAAGAAAACAGAATGGTCAATGTTACTTTCAGCCGCTCCCTATTTAATAAAATTACAGGGTAAATAATTCTTTGGTCTTAAACAAAACGACAACACAAATTACGGTTAAGGGAAGGAACAAAGGAAGTAAGTACTTGGATGTTACTACCTTTTATGATATCGCCTCGATGAAGAATGTATTTTGTTTTTTTTTAATGTCTACCTGAGATTAAACGGGATGTATCGAAAGAGTTTTAATTATTATTAATTTATCGTATTTTTCATTTAATACAGAAAACAATCAGTCGTTATTAGACTAAATAAATTCAATAACTCATCTTCTCTGGCTTCCTAAACATGAAAAGTGTTGAAATACGCCGGACGAAAATTTTCATACAAATTGTTTTGCGTCAAAAAGTTAATTAATTTTCGCGGCCCCAGATTTTCCGATTAAATCAGCCGTGACTTTTTGGTAAAAACGTAATCCACCAATCAGCAGTTTCGAAGCCCGCAGCTTTAGAGATCACGACGAGCGTTTTATAAAAATTTCTTTAACGAGACTTATCATCAAAGTTGAGCGACAAACAACGTCGGGACGAGGCGTCACCTTATCTTTGCGGGGCTCATTTGTTCCAACAGATGTCTGTAATCCATCAAAAGTCCATTTATGCCGCGGCAACTTGGGCAACTCCAAAAATGCTCTACATTTGATTTTTTCGCGCCGCGCACCGTCGAAATCTGAAGTGGAAAATAAATGACTTAGGCTTGCCGCGGGAAATTTTTTGTTGTTATCGCTGCAAAAAATATCGTGGTAAGGCAAGGGTTCAAATAGTGATAAAGTTTTTATCAGTTTTTTGTACAGTATAGGTTGATAAAACTGTTTTTGTGGTACTAATAAGTATACAAAAAACTATCAACGACAATCACTATGAAGTAAGTGAGGAGAGTAACGGAACTTTTTTACGTAAGGCTTTATTCTACTGTTTTAATTATGTGCCTACCAAGTATGCCTAATTACAACTTTCTATCACTATCTGCTCTAAATCCTAGACGAGTAAACGAACGGAAGTATATTTCAAACATAACTACAGCAACCAGAACCAATTTTTTCATAAATAATAGAAAACGAGCAGCAAATAAATCTCAGCACTTTCAACGCTTTCCCAGTGTTTGAGTAGGAGATGACTTGTTACCCAGTAATTGATACTACTCGCTTGGTTGCCGGCCCCCGTCTATTTGCTCGTTGTATAACTGACAATGACGACTCTTCAATATAATGGCACGAGTCTTTTTACGTACGAAATGAAGCAAATATTTAATGTGTTTACACCGCTTACTGATGCTCTGAATGTTTTCTAGTGAAACGACTAAACAAAGCTTAGGTAGTCTGTTAAATATTATTCAATATGTTCATGTCAATTTTTTTTGTACACAATCTGATTCACTTACACGATCTACACAGAATTGATTACGTGTTGGCCGAAGGCGGTTTTCAACCCCTATTTTACGCTTTTAGGGGACGAATTTTCCAAGACCCTTTCTTAAAACTTACTTTTCTATTGATTGAGCGAATCTGCGAAATACATACTATACAAAACATTGTTGTAGGTAAATTATTTTGATGTCTCAATCCGGAAACCCTTTGGGGACATTGCTGTTCCCTGTTACATTGTTATCCTTTTAGACGCACGGATCTACTTTGAATAATTGACAAGTAACGATGCCCCTTTCAGAAACACGCTTCGGATTATTCCGTTTTCAAAATGAGTAATGGTGCATTCACATCGCAGTCTCATTTTTGAACAATATTTTCAATTGTATGCAAGCCACGTCCGAGAAAATAAAGTTTTCAGTTGGAACTATTAAAACTCTCAACCTTCGAAATAGTCTAGACAGCTGGTAATATTCCATAATATGTTAAATAAAAAAGATATTCAGCAAATAATGTGTGATTTATACTCTTTTATTACTAAGCCCAACTTCTTGGCAAGTTATGGTAAGCAAATAGCAGCACGTGATCGCATATATTATAAAATTCTATTGACTTGTTTCTCTACAAAAAGTACCTCCACTGTGGACGTACCATAAAGTCCAATAAACTCGGGTTAGAGTTTCGAGCGGTGACAGTTTAACGGCTGAATTGGCGATACCTTTATTGCGAGCTTAATGAATCGAACTTGTTCAAAGTTCCCTGTATCTCGGCTGAATATCGGATTCAGATCGGAACGAAGGCTGGACTAATGACACTCTAAGAAGAAGAGTTTCATTGCAGTCCGCTTTAATTAAAAACCGCCGCGATTCCAATCAAACAGACGGCGTAGTTAATCGAACTTTCAGTCTAGGACACTCAAAGTACGTTTACTTTAAGTGTTGAATCAATGTTAATAAGTAACTGAAAGTCCACCTCAGAAATGTAAATAGTATCAATTCGATTTATTGACAACTGAACGATACTTTACACATACACAATAGAACTAATTTATTTAGCTAATTAGTTAAGTACAATGCAGAAGCTCCATCTGATATAAATAGTAACCGTCTTTGACTAATAACTAATACTGGCTAAAGAGAAAAAAACTTGTGTAAGTGTGTTAGCACGCGCAACGTGGAGTTCTGTATTTTCTTAATTACTCGTTAACTTATGAACCCTGACTGTTTGTTATAGTTTTACTTTTAAATTCATTAAATGTAACATACATTAACGTCGCTTGGATTTTTTTAATTTGCGGAGAGTTTGTGAACAACACTTTAACGACTTCTTAAGACAAGATTGTCATTACATAAAATCGTGAACGCCCTAATTATTGAGATCAGCGAAGAATTGATAAATTTTCTACTTGATTTCGCAATAAAGCGTAATAAATGAATCAATTATAAAAGTTTCCTTTAAGCACTTCACAAAGGATTCTGCGAGGGAGTTCGCGACACAGAATAGGTATTTACCGCTAATCACCAAACTTTTAATTAATGACATAGCTTGGAGAATAAAAGTATTTGGAACAACATCTGTGTAAATATGTGTGGCACTGATGAAACAAATTCCACACCTAATATTGCAGGTTTATTTTGTGTTTCAGAATAAATTAGTGTTATGTTTAGTAACTGTACAGAGTCATAATAAAAGGACAGTCAGGCAGGGTTTTATAAGTATTTAGGCTTAAAGAAAAGAATTCGCAGTATAAAATCCACTTCTTCTACTTCATAGTTACCCTTAAATATTTATCTTTGACGATGACATAAAAGCAGTAATAAAAAGAAAAATGTTTCAAATAACTCTTATGACGTTACAATTTAATACTTTTTAAAAGTCGCTTTACTCGTAAAAGCACCTTACAAAAGTTTCGCTTTTGTAGGCACCTAAGCTATTCACAACAGTCTATAATGTACATACATTTAGTTTATAGTTCCTTGTCCATACTACTAGTAAATTATTTTTGTAGGCAAAAGTATATTTTTATTTGATTAAATTTTATTTTCACGACATTGGCCTTAACCCATTAATGGCCCACTACTGTGCTTGGCTTCTCTTCGTAACTGAAGAGGTCTAGAGCATACTCCACCACGCTGCTCCAGTGCGCATTGGCGGGCATTTCACGACATTTGTTATTACGAAGCAAACAAAACTAATCCTCCAAGATAAAAACTCAGACAATTAAATTCCAATACTCATGGTATTGGACCACAACGCTAAAACAACTTATCTAACAAACTTTACTAGATTCCCCACAGACATTCATAGTAAAGTAAAGCGGTTGTTCTTCAATTCCCTTTACAAACTGCAATACGAAATTGGGTTAAGTTCAGATTGAACCAGAACCGATAGTCTTTCGCTACGGCAACGATGAACGAAGATACACATAAAACCAATGGGATTCGAGTTGAGTGTAATTGGATTTGTCAAACCATTCTGATATTTCTAGCTAGTGCTTCAGACAGAAATAGAAGGCTGAATCTTATCTCTCCTATCGCACGATTTGATTGGATGGAGCAAAAAATCGAAGCCAAGTGAAGCGTGCTTTTTAGTTGGATTAATAAGCAACACAACGTTTAACTTTATTTAGCTACTAAGCTAACATTTTTTTTACTTGACTGCCCTAGACGGAGGATTATGTTTTTTAAGACTATACTTGTATGCCTTTATCTTTATCTACAGCCTCATCAGAATGACTATAACATATAAGGTGTCATTGGATATCAATTTACATAGCCTTTAATTTTTTGTTATTCCTTCATCCCGCAGTTGATGTTTGATGGAGGTTTTTAATCGCTATGAGCATCCTTTCTAACTCGCAAACAAATTCAAATAACGTTGCTACAGTTTTCTTTGAGCGTTGCGTCTAAGAGTCCTTGGACGAGAGTTGTTGCCCTGATGTAAGGTTGGGGTTAACTTTATTTACTTTAATAGGTAGATACATACTAAACTGCGTCTACAAAATGGTCGTATTTTACCAGAAAGGACAAGAAATGGAAAAGGAATTGGTCAAAAATGAGTTATTTACACCGATGACTTGAAGATAGTTTCTTTTCCTCAACGAAAAAGATACGGGAAAAGATAAACATAACATAGACTTTTGTATGATTATCTATAAAGAGGGAGCCAACCCACATTATGGCGGTAGTCCATTTTAAACAGCTGTAATGACCTAAATCGTTTGGGTCGTTTCTGTTTTAGTACCTTCTTTGGAACTATGTAGTTCATGTTTTATTTAGCTAAAAGGACTCAACCATACATACTATAAACGAATATTTTTTGGATAAAGAAGACAACATATATTTTTAAATAACTTGTAATACATTTTAAATAACTTGTATAAGTACGTCATTCTGTGGTACTAAATTTGGACATATAAAAATCCCATACAGTAAAAATTTAGAACGTAGAACATCATTGTTTATTTCATTTAAATTAAACTCGATATCTCGAAGCTAAAATGCGATGAAATTTGAACGAGGCAATTCTAAATATTAGCTAGTTACCTCACGTGACTAAAATTGGAGAGGCGCCGGAATAAAACTCATTAAAAGTATAACACTACACGGATATGCAATCATTCACTAATGGCTGCGATTGTTTAAAATAATCTGAGATCGAAATAGAGTTGTCAGGAACACGGAGAGTAACTGAGCTAGCGTCTCTATATCTGTCCATAACGGTTTTAGGTATGGCATATTTACTGGGTTTATAATTAGTTGCTTTCGGGGATGTCGCTAAAGGAGAGCAGCTGCTCAAGAGCTTTATGAAAATATGTAATTAGAAATACTATATCTGATACATATAAATAAATCTAAGTTATCGTAACGTATACATTCCTTGTTCTGTGGTTAGATAATATACTCGTACCTGCATAATAATAAGCGCCTACTGTTGTAAACTTGATTGTAATTCACACAGCATCATACACATTTCTTTCGCATTTTGCTTTATGAAAACAAATGAAAGTTGAAGTATTTGCTACGAACATTTAATTTTATACGCGACATGTTTCGCGTCAATGCGCTGGCCCGCGAGTTGTTCGTCCCAAAACGTGCAACATCTGTTTTGTGGCAATTTTAATATTACATAACCTAATCCGCCTCTCAATGCGTGTTCGCGGATGGTACAAGGAAAATATTACCCAAAATCTTCCCGACGATCTTAATTCCTTCCTTTTCCACAGTACAATCTGATTAAAACATAGCAGGGAGCTCATAAATCTCTTCCAGTAATTAAGTGGTTCCAATATTATCTAAAAGTAAGTCCATTTCAGTATTCCGATTCGAACCATTTATCTGCATTTTGGGAGCAATACGCTACAAATAAACCTATCTATTTCTGTTTTATCTGCGTGAATAGAAATTTAAAATGTAGTACCTGCTTCCAAATAAGCAAATATTTTGTTAATTTATTGCTGGAGGCCATAAAGCTGATAACAATATTTAAAATGTAAATAATACTTTTACTTAAATATTGTGAAAAAATAGACGCAATTTCTATAAGTACTGAAATATGCTGTAATATTAATTACTTGTGTATAATAACTAACAAAATATAGCGTGTAAATTTTGTTCGAAGGCTAATAAATTAAAAATCATGCAATTACTTTAACACAAACTTTTTTCATTGATAAAAAAACGATTCTTACAAAAGCATTCATTAAAACAAGTTCTCGTTTAAAGTTTAAAGTCATGTTTTACAAACCTAGTCTTGTAGCAAAATTAAGTTTCAGTAATCTCATTTAAAGTAGAAACACTTGTACTAACCTAACGTCTACACTCGTATGGAGAAACGTAACAGAAAATGTGAATTGAGTGCAGAGAACAAACTTAGCACAATTTCTCTAAAACAATCTTCGTGTATTATAAACCTACTCTAGTTGTATCAACAGGGTCCTCTGGCGCGAGAGCTTTTCACTTAAATCGCTTATTACAACGAAATAACATAAAAAGCTATATTTATTTTATAATCATCATAAAGTTAGACTATATACAACTATTAACCTGATGTTTCTTTCAACCTATTAATGGCCTATTATTAAACGTGTCTCTTCTTTTAACTACGGTGGTTTAAAGGATACTCCATTAAGCTGCTCCGGTACGGATTGTAGATGGGACGAGGACGGAGGACTTAATGACTGTGGCCTCTCGAGCACCGAAATGGTCAAGATTTTTTTGCCAATGGCGATCACTCATCCATTTTCCAATCGCTTCCGCAGTTGCTTAACTTCATCGATCACTATGAACGTTACGTAGATGTTTCAATAACATTGTTTATACAATATTATTTATTAAAGGTAAAATAATAAAACTAGGTAGTCTCTTTCGATTGTTTATTAAATTGAATTTAGTAGGTATCGCTATTGTGTGCGCAGTAACAAACTTTGTAATAGAATCATCGGAACGTTCGATACAATAAAGCTACTCGTAGCTTTAGTTTTTAATCATCGAAGTATTCCTAATTCAATCTAAGTTTGATACAACAGATGAAACTTTGATTAAAATCTAAATTTAACTAGAATCTTCCCACTACTCTCAACATCCCTGTAAGCAAGAAGATATTGGAACGTAAACTCGCTGTAGTTTCTTTTACAATATAATATACTTCAAATTTACATTGCAGTCTCCGGAGTATACCGAACAATCTAAACTCTTAACTACGGTTTAACTGGAAAACTGAACCAATAACCTTCATTGCTTTGTTGTTCAAGCTTAAGACAAAACCTGTTGTTATCTACTAGTTTCAATTAGATTTTCTTTTGTTTTGAAGCGCTCATATCCCGGTAGCTTGCGTCGACTTTAAGTAATCGGCGATGACGCAACTGCGGGCGCGGTCAGAAAGTGGATGGGTGATCGGTAGTGGCAATATTACTTGAGCGCTTCTGTGCTTCAGAGGGCACTTAAAACTGTCGATCCCGGTTGTTATCGTTAGATGACAATCATTATTCCAAATCGGAGGCCTTTGTTCGACTTAAAACTCATTCTCCAATCCACATTGGAGCTCGTGAATTGCTTAAAAACTTATTTTCAACTATTATAAAATAGGTTCTAAGGTACGTAAGAAAGCTAGAATGCTCCTGCAATATACCTATATGAACCCATAATAAATCAGTGCGGTTTCATACAAAATTAATACTTATGTACATTAAAATTAACCGCTTCAATTTTGAGTTTTGCTTGAAGCATTAGAATTCGGTCTCACCAGAAGACTGCAAGATTACTATCTGTGAGGAAAATGAAAATGAATCCCGTTCCTACAGAGCAATTTCCATCTCATATTCGTGAAACCCATTAACTGGATAGCAGTCATAGATTAGTCAGGTAAATAGTGCAGTAGTATAAATGGTAATTACACTCTTGATTTACATTTAAATTACACAGGTATACGTTGTTGTCTGTGTATCTTGTATTTAAGGATTTATTAGATGGGCTTATAGCTTAAGTACTTGTTAATAACAGTGTGTACCAGGTTATAAAATTTTAATTCAATTTCAAATCATTCATTTTGTCTTAAGAACTAAAAAGTCACTTAACGAATGTGAAAAATTTATAACATGAATAACGTTATTAAAATAAAAATAAAAACATTTACATCATTGCAATAAATAGTACCTAATGTCTCGTTAGATAATACCTATCATAATCGGCTTTACATTTCTGTAAGTACTGATTAAAATAATTAATTTAAGTAATAGAAAAGTGTGCCACCACCTTATATTGGGCAAAACAAAATTATCCGAGAGAATTATTTACAGAAACAGGGTGCTTTATAAATTACGTTCATATTGCAGAACATTTGTGTGACTACTGGTGGTAATCCATATCACTACAACGAAATTCAAGCAAATTTAGATCTTATTTCCATGTCTTAAAGGCTTTCAGACCGACGCGTCCTTAAAATAAGTTATTAACACGTATCCTAGCACACTAACAGTCCCGGTGTACTTAAACATTTATAGAAACGTGTTAAAATGTCCGACCGAAGCGTCTACATGCCGTATTTTGTATACACCTTTCGTGTTAAATTTAATGTTTAAAGCTTTGTACCTCCACTCTGAGTACACCTTCAATAAATTACACGTTCTACCAAAATTCGTAGAAATACTACCACCAAAAATAGTCCATATACCTTTCAGATACACTCGTAGTATAATTTATTCACATATTTCGCCTTCCAACCAGTTTTCTGTTCGAAAAATCCCAATTTATTTTGTGAAACGCTTTTTCAGCTCACCGGCCCTACGCCATTATTTTTCAAAATAATAGATTAACGAAGCTTTCATTTTCGCCCGAATTGCTTCAAAAAACGATGTTCAAATACATGGCTAGGTCTATTCTGTCAGCAGAATAAAAATTCACGGTTTGAAATGAGTACATACCTATTGATGAAAGGAAGTATATTTTGAACCTCATGCCTTCCATCTTATTGTGTTATGTATGAAAAAATGACGTGTTATGTATTTTATGTCGTATTAAATTCATCATACGTAATGAACTTTCATCATTAAAACCAACAAATACATATATTATTTTTTTAAGTAGGTACAATTGCTTTGGATATGCAATAAGAAAAAATAAGTCACCAGAATAAATGAGTTCAAAAATTAGAGTTGAATTAAAATTAATCATTGAGCCCTAAACTGATAAAGCTGTAAACCAGGCACAGAATTCATTCGGAAGATAGTTTCAGGAGGTCACTGGCCGGTTTTTTCCCAAGTGGATTCCACCCCTGTGACATATGGAGGCAGTTATCCCTCCAAACTGCTGTAATTTCTGAGATCCAATTCAAGGATTGAATAAAGATGATTCGAGCAATATATTGGATATAGAATGCAATTGACGCTCGCCAAAAAAGTTATTTGGTTTATGAATAGAACACCTTTGTCCTACTAGCAATATTGCTGGCTGATTGCTTAGTAGGTCCATTTGGTAAAGTTATAAGTTATGGGTTAATCGACAATAAAACTGTTTAATGGTTAGCTTTCAATAAATGTTTAGAACTATGGTTGGACAATAAATATAATATATTTGTTTTTTGGACCTATCTAAATTATCCTTTGTGTATATATCCTATGTGCGTATATGTAATATTAGACAACCTTTTCTTGAATTCGGTTCAGAACAAAACATCGCAAGCAGTAACGAGCAAATTACTAAAAGATGGCAAAGGATAAACGACGTATTACCATCTTGACAGTAATGAATATGAGAGTGAATGTGAGCAGTTTTTATTAATGTCCAGGGCGAAACGAGAGGGGGAAGTCTTGTATAATAAGAGCGAACAAACATCTGGCGCTCCGGTATACCACTTAGCTCTCTGATTACAAACAACGCAGCATTAATTATGTTTTTGCTTCGGAAGACACCGAAGTAATTTATGTGGCCTTGTTTTTCGGGAAAATGAATGTTTGTAATAAGTTTGCGGACGCCCCTAGCCTTCTTCGTTGCGTCTCGGTAAAAATATTATTACATATTTTGATTATTACATATTATATATTGAT
Organism: Lerema accius; assembly: GCA_001278395.1. Taxonomy (NCBI): domain Eukaryota; kingdom Metazoa; phylum Arthropoda; class Insecta; order Lepidoptera; family Hesperiidae; genus Lerema; species Lerema accius. The sequence continues at coordinate 109,256 of LGAG01001109.1, read as the reverse complement.
TATCTTCCATACTTCGACATACATAGATTATTAAAAAAAGTTATATATTTAATTAATAATGTTCTTTGTATACAATGTATGAAAAACTTACAGTTTAATTCTACATGCAACTTTTTGTGAAGACACCTGAATGCAAGCTTCAACTTCATGTAATAGTAATAAAAATATCAAATTACCAAAAAATGCAAGAAGTAGCGCTTTAAGCTAAAGCTTTAATAATAAAATAAGATATGTTTAGTGCCGTTGTTATTCGCCACAATTAAATGTCAGATGAATTTAATCTATAAAAGTATTATCACATGATAAAAGAAGGGTTTAAGGCTAGTGGTGTTGAGTAGAACCAATAAATAGTAAATGACATTTACATACGCTCAAATGTATGTAACTTTGGACAATAAATTGTATCGAGTCGGATACAAAATGGGTTCCTAACAGCGAGTTAATTGACACATTCTCAACGACGATACTCGTATCTGCAACGCATTAATTGAAACGCCAATCCGATTCATTGTTTCTATGTGGATTTTCATGGATGTTTTGTGATATACGCATATGTAGTAACGTATAAATGAATGAATCTTAAAACTTGGAAATTAAGTAACAAAAATGTACTATTAGAGAGGTTCAGGTAATTACAAGTCCAAGACCAAAAAGGTAACTGGCAAAACTATCTAAGTAATAACAGTAAAGGTAAGTTTGATCAAACGCAGTGTTAGTGTTTGTAATAATTATAAACAAAATTCAGTCTCCTGAATTTTTTCCCTGACTTAATTTCACCTATACCAATATCAAAAATAAAATCGCAACATAAATAGCGTCGGTACGGACTACGTTCCGTGTCTTGTGTAACCCACTGATTACTTATCGGTTAGAAGTTGCAAACAGTCACTTGTAGGTATTATAGGTATACCTATATAGGACGTATAGGCAGGTAGGTATAGGTATGTAAGTACAGGTAGGTAGGTATAGGTACGTAGATATAGGTAGGTATACTACAATTTTAAAGTCGAGTTCATTTTATCCCTTCTGTATGTTGACACGGTGTGTCAGCTATCTGAAAGGGCAGAGCTGAAACATGTCAGTTTGCAATTGCCTCGTTGCAAAGCCTTTGATCCCAGTAGTCTAACGTTGGGCGGGCGTGGCTCACTGCAACTGAACTGTTGATTTTAAAGCCTGACAGAATGTTTATGCAAATGTATGTTTTACCCCAAAAGGGTGGATAGACTATGAAAAAGAGGACAGTGTGTCATCAACTGCCTATAAACAACTGAAACAGTAACTGTATAAAAGCTAGTTGGCAGCTGATTGTTAACTTTGATATCTCCCAGCCAGAATCATTGAACGTGTCTTTATTATTATCTATTGTTTGACGTAACAAGATATGGTCGAGTTTCTACCACACACCAAGTCCTCATATTCTAGTTTGACGAATAAACGCTAACACACTTATACCCCAGCAGTAGAATTCCCTGTGTCGCGGGTGGCATAGACAACACAAATAACACATCACTAACACCCATGACCCAAAAACAAAAAAATATCTGTCACAGAAATATCTGCCCCAGCCGGGAATCGAACCTGGGACCCCTCGCTTCGTAGGCAGGGTCACTACCAACTAGGCTACGGGGTCGTCGTATACTTAATACACATTTATTTTACCGCTGTATTAAGTTATGTAACTTCAATATTTTCCTAAATGTATGAGTCTCGTTAGCAGAATACCAACTATACAGCTAAAAAAAGTCTTTTACACCGTAATTCACGCTTACTGAGGTTTTAAAGATCAGCAGATTTCAATGAAATGAAAAGGAAGGTAAAACCTCATTTTATTATTTAATCTGATACTCGTAGTATTAACCAAGCGAATCTAAACGAATTCAAGTCTAAAGAAAGCGTTAATTAATGTATTTATAGTTCTGAACTGTTTAATAAAATTAATAAAATTTGTGTTAGTAAAAGTCGGTCATCGATTGTCACGAACGGCTGATAAATGGGTCATTGTCAGTAATAATAAATGGTTCATTTAATTATGACAATGTAATTGATACTCTATGTAAATATTTACCCAGTCGGAAATGAAACCAGTGGGAGAAATAGTTTTAGTTACAATTAAAACTTCTTAAATATTCCTTGTCAAAACATAAGGGTTCTACAAAACATAAACCAAGTTGTACCAAGTCACTAGAAGATTCAATTGACTCGTTAACTATTGAAGTACCTACTTCAAATTGTGTCTGCGATTTTCAGAGAATTGAATCGCTATTGGTTCCAGATATTTGCATAGACATTTTAGACTCCAACTTTGGGGGTAAGTTGGCCTTCAAGTGATGTTGCATGTCTTAACTTTAGATGTTATAATAAGCGTAGTAATAAACTAGGCGTTTGGTTAAATGGAGCGTTTAAAGACAGATACTTTACTAAAAGACTTTTAATTTAATTATGTTATTATAGGACTTTTGAAAATTACTTTATCATTTATTCTTATCGGTACATTCAGTCAATGATACACTTCGAATAAAATATTTCTATTGTATCATTATCTCTTTTGTCTATTGTGTTTTTGTAAATTGAATTAGGCTTTGTTATCCATATTACTTCACCCCCCACATTTCATGAAGCTGAAGACCCCCTTCTTCTCTATCGACCCCTTTAAGAAAAACGATGCTAGAAGTTTGGGTAAACATAAGCATATTAGTTGTATAAATTGCAATGGTTGTGTCGTTACGATATTTCACAAACATAACTCGTCGCTCGGGCCAGCGCGTTGAACAAGTCTTAATAAACAAACAAAGTTCAGAAACTTTATGCAGTTTCCCAAGCGCTCGTACCGACTGTATAACAAAACAATTTTCAATTTAAATTTTCAAGTTTTTGACTTGAAAATTGATGTATTAAATTTAACCCAAAAGGCATAAGCTGTACAAATTGTACCTAAACCAGTTCGTAAATTTATCCGTTTACGTATATTTAAACAGTGTAATAAGGCAGTTTAGGCAGTCGCCATTGCGTTGAATTACAAAGACAAATTATATTAGTCTCGTAATAAGAGTTTCGAAGTTGAGTAAAGGCATTACTAACAGGCCGTAAATCAAGTCGCTCTTTCATAAGCAAGGTAACTTTGAATTGGCGAGATAAGAACGGAGACGCTCTTCTCTAGAAGTGTCTGAGTTGTGTCCTGATTAATGTTATATTTTACTGAGAGGAGATAACCCTTTTTGCTGTACGTATGACAGTCATACTCGTATACTTGAGGCAATGATTGTTATATCTGCGAAATATTCGGTGAGTTAAGGTGCGATTCCGCAAGACCACCAAGACTGTCCGATTTTGAAAAATACTTTTTTTTATTAAATTAATAGTCTACGCCACTCAGTGATCACGTAACATTCTACTGGTGAAAGAATTAAAAAAATCAGTTCTGATCGTCTTTTCGTTCAATATTAATAATGTAAATTATTTTAATGAGTAGTTTTATTACTTATAACTAGTATTTCCCTAAAAGCTGCGTGTAAAATTTTAGGTCATTTAATATAATTATAGCTTATAATTAAATATCATTATAGGAAAATAATAGTCGAGTGGACGTAACCTCATAACAGTAACAATGATGGATAATACTCATTACTGAATAAATGTAAAATAAGCGTTTAATTATATAGACCTGTGGACCTGCAGGCTTGATATATGGAACACATTTTTAATACCGGGCTATATTTTGTGGCAAACGCAATTTTTCTTCGAAAGTTCACGCGTAGGTCACAATTATTTAAATAAATTGCTTGGTCGCGTTTTATATAGCTTTGACAAATTGCTAAGCCATTTAGTAATCCGGAATCTTTAGAATTTTTTAAACCTTTGCTGATCACAATCCGAATTACAATACTTTAATAATATGACGCAACTTTGTATGATAGTGTGTAGTTAGGGAAAATTATGTTGTAGGTTGCTAAAAAATAACTCTATCCAATACATACCTACATCGTATATGTGATATTCGGATTTAATTAGATACCTATGTAGGTAAAATACAAAACTATTACATTACTCGATACTCAATAATCACCTAAGTTATTAATGTAAGTAACTTTAAAGTGTTGATTTATAGGACTGATCCCAATGAAAACTTTAGGGAAAGTTCGAGTTACGTGTTAAAATTATAGTAGGGATGTGTCATGTAGTTTAAGTTCTGATCGTAAAGTTTACTATTACATCGAATAAACGAATAGTGTTGTGACGTTTGGAATAATAATTCTAAAAAGCAAAAAGTTCTTTGTAATTTTTTTTTACGATTTTGTAATAACGTACCGGATTTGATGGTTATCTATCTATAAATTAATTCTAAAAAAATCCTGTGCTTGGTAAGGTAAGGTCATACAAACCAAATACACCCTTCCTATTAGATCTTAGAGCATTTACACACGATGTTTTAGGACGCTTATGGACATAATAATCTCATCATACTTGTGTTCGTGTAGTTTTATACAAACACCAACTAACAATAAACTGTCGAAAAACATCCCTTAAACAGAGGATTTTATTTAATATCTTTTTCCCTCGGATGAGAAAATCTCGGCTCTTAGTTAAAGGATGTTGATTGCCCTACATTTTAACTGCTTCTTTGATATAAATTTAGATTGAGTTATAGTAAGTTAACGGGAGAAGGTTTTGGAGAATGAACTACACAAACTCTTCGCGAAACTTCAAAATATTTCAGTTTCTTACGCCGGGCTGTTTATTCTCTGAACAGGTACAGAGATTTCAACTTGAAGGATAATCAAGTTTGTGACTAACTTTAAAATTTCAACCTTCTTACTTCAAGTTTAATTAGCTGTCTCTGTTTGTGGAAATATTTTTCAGACGAGTACCTGGTTGATTTGTTTAATATAAATAAAAGTAATATTTAATTACTGATATTATAAATGACTTTCAGAATGACTTTAATAGACATTTAATTAACTTGGGGTAAATATAACTTCTCCGAAAGAATTAATCATAATGATCTTTTAATAAACCTGTAATTGTTATAAGTTTCTTATTTTTATATAATTATCTACTTTCACAATATTTTCCCATAACGTCCGTCACAAATGCGAAACATTAAGAACATACTCGTACTTACTAGTAAGTATAAAGTTAAATTTGTACCTACTCAAACAGCTCAAAACGGTATTTGCTAGTGGTTCATAAGCTTCAATGCCCACTCCCATATATTATTATGTTCAAGATCTGAAGTTAGGCCAAAGTCGTTGACAGCTTTATTATACAACGCATATCGTGCTGGAATAGCGCCAGACCAGCTTATGCCACATATTGGTGCTTACATTTATTGAGTTAATCCGTACACAAGCTTATTCCATAGAAAATTGTAATAATCGCCGAAAGTTCCTACTGCAAGTTACGTATAATGCAGTGATAATGTGTTTATCTTTGGCAGCGAAAGGTTTTTCCAATCATAATGGCATCTTTATCTAAAGTAGGTACTTACGTTTCGTATTAGAAATTAAGTAATCACTTACGCCGGTTAGTAATACTATAATTATGGATTCCGATTTTTTATGGTATCCCAAAAACTTTATCGCAGTTATTAATGTTTGCCGCTTAAAGCCGATAAAAACACCGAATCGAAAATATTGACGGTCGCTGAATGTATTGTTGATACAAAATTAGCATATTGTGGCAAACGGAAATTAAAACGCAATGTAAATTCCGACAATAACGCTTAACGGCGTATGTTTATTACCGACTATTTCGGCCTTTCTTTATGTGTTTGTAAATGGGGGCATAAACATAAAATAAGCGAAAATAAAATGCTAAATGGATTCTGTTATGTTTTTATTTATACTTGAAAAGTAACTTTTTCAGACTTTCTTTGTAAAATATTCGAATTTTTTTTACCATATCCCTAAAGACATAGTTTATTTAATAGGAAGGATTAAACGTAGGTACCTACGTTATAAAATGTCGTTGCAAATGTACTAGAAAATGACTATCTCATTCGCAGACATTTATATTTACGTATAAAGGATTTTCCTACAAGTCGTTAGTCCTATCAAGATAATAAACGCGACACATTATGTGAATATCTTTAAGCTTTAGTGAACAGAACGGCCGAGTGTGTTTCGTATTTCTGGTTCTGTATGTTATCATATCTTTGGGTCTATTGTGTGCGAAGGGACGAGTTTCAGTTTGAAATCTTGCTGGTAGATAACTGCCATAACAATTAACAAGTCATAGTAATATAGTTTATTTGTTATGTACCGCATATGCCACAACCAATAGCTAAGGCTATAGTTAGGTTTTTCTTCTTTGGAGGTGGCAATCCTTGGTCTGAATCCATTACCGGCCCACTACTGAGCATGGGTCCTTCCTCATAACTGAGGAGGCCTAGAGCATACTCCACCACGCTGCTCTATCACGAATTGACGGAGCCACAATCCCTAATAGGGGTTAAATCCTTAACCCCTCGGCTACGACATTGCCAATAACTGTAACAGAGCTAGATACAGTGCTTGACAACAACAAAACACAATTTTACATTCATTATACGTGCTCTACGTCATTTAATAAAATCATCCGACATCCGTAGACACTTACGAAACTTGAAAATGAATTTAAAGCCACGTTTGCCTTAAATTGTCTTGCTATTCGCTCCAATAAAACAAAACGTGGTTTATCTTTTATCCGATTATTTTCGAATTCTAGAGAAGGGATTATAATGTTTATCGTGGAATAAGGACTCCTAGAATCCTTGTTTTCCGATGGTCGATGAACCTGCCACGATAATATATAGCTGACCCGGTCCCCTTTCCGTTTTCTGCTTTTTAATCCCCTGATTTATGAATACGCGTGGAAACCTATTTTTGAATGCAATAAAATTCATTTTGCCGAGGAAACGCCGTGCAATAAATTGCTTCCTAAGGTAATGATGATGGCTTAGGACGTCCTTCTATAGCGAAAAACTCGTAAAAGTCTTTTGTAAGCGCTCCTGTTTCCATCGTGAATATATTCTTGTGTAAATGGGTAAGTAGCTTGTCTACTTTTTACAGAATAAAGTACAATTTTTTCTCATCTAATTTCACTTTTTTTACGTTAATATATTTTTTATTTTTCTCATAGGTATACATAAAACATTAAAATCTAAATAATTTCGTTGTAATAAAATATTAACACGGGGTGATTTTTCTAGGGCAGCACTATTGCTGCCCTAGAATATAATATAAAGCTATATATACCTAATATAAAGCTATCTTTATATTTATCAAAACGAATACGCGTATAATAATTTAATTAAACATAATAATAATGCAAAAATCTTCGAAAAGTAGATACTAATTATACGTTCGCACTCAATCAATCGCATATCTACCACAATAATCGTCATCGTAATTGGTTTCGGAAGAATTTTAAATACCTCCGTAACACAAACCCTAAATGAGTAGGTACTTCCTCAATCCTAATGTAAGTAGCTTAATGTTACTTCGTATTTTCACAATGGTCAAAGAATCCTCGCCAAAAGAAACGACCAAAGCCTATTCTCAAAGCTACAAATCAGCTTAGTGGGTCGTTGAGTGGTAAGGCAGGTGTTAGTTCGGAAACTTCCTTTAAGTACCCACAAAGGGAACCCTGTTTGGGTTGCGCGGGATAACAGACAATTTCTCTCATAGGAATAACTCATCAAAGAGACTTATGGGAAAAGCTACGCCGTTAAATTAACAATTTGATGATTTTATAAGTTAGCTATCACATTTGTTTTTTTGGAAAAAAATATAGAGCACTTTTGAATTTTATTTACTTCATGGTAACCCAAGCAAAAAACAAAAAGTTGCTCCAGTGCGACCAATTTTTTAAATGCTGACTTTAATTAAAAAACAAAGAAGGTACTCAATTCTATAATACCCTTTGCCATACATAATCTACTATAGTAATAGTTCTAGAATACTGATTATTGAGTGCTGAAAACAGTGCAAAAATATATTGAGTATACTCCAAATACAAATCTGAAATACTCTAAATCTGTAAGTTTAAATTTTTAGTAATGTCCAAAAAAAAATACATGGAAACAAGTACTTCACTTTAGGCAAACCTATTTTCCATTTTATCCCCTTCCCCTTTATCATAAACTGCCCCTTGGGATCGGCTGACGTTTCGTCATCACCATAGTTTTGAATAAACCTTAGCAGCCACCACTTCAACAATGAGAAGGATCTCCCAATACTAACGTTTTAGCACAATCCTAGAACATTTAATGTTCATGCTAATTTACTTCCGTAATCTGCTAGTGCTAAATCCTGTACGTCGCGCGGTGAGGAGGCTAGATAGCAATGTTCCTCGTACATCTGCAATGCAAATGTACTGCATCAGCATTCCGCGCATACGGACTAACCTCGCGGCGAACTAACAGCGTTTTAATCGAAAAAAGAAAATGATTGCTCTCAAGCCTCGGTTTTGCTAGAGATGTATATTTGCTTGCGGTAACGGCGTTTGCTTTGCAACATTCGTTTAAACCCCTAAGCAGAAAGTGGTTGGTTAAAGATGTATTAGCGAAGTCTACTGTGTTTTTAGTTTGATTAGCATACAGTATAAGAGCTTTAAAAGAAAAAAAGAAATCGAGGCTGGGCCAAAATTTATCAGTAAGTCCTACCTTAAACTTTTAATTTACGATCCTAATACAGGTAAAATTCTTTCCATCCATCAGCTTTTCGATGTAGGTATACTGCTGGACATATTATGTAGGTAATCCTCCCCTAATTTACGCCGAAACTCCAATCAGTCCTGATCCTTGTAAATCCAGTTGAAAATTCCTTCACTTAAGTTTAAAAATAATATGAATGGGCCCTGAACCAGAAACATTGAAGTAACGTGGCTGCGAATAACAGTCCTCACTTTCTACCTGTAGTTTTACTTAGTAGAAGAGTAGGAATCGTATTGAAAACGTATGTTACCTATGTTCGGGTAGTGGGATTAAACGCGAGTTTAAAAATGCTCGATTTTTGTGTTTGAGTATTCGATTTCCGGATCGGGTGTGGATTTGGTTATCGGCTCGAGTATCCATTGATTGATGGAGCCTTCGCTGAGTTGATGGGTCCGTGAGTGGAACCCGATAGCGGCTCCGGAGATTAATGGACACCGACGACATGCTATTGTTTTGCAGAGCCCGGCCACTGACGTACTGTGATTGAAAATTTTAATCCCCATTTTGTCCCCATGTTCATCTTCATGCTGCAGTTCTGGAACAGCGGAAAATGCATCCTGACTCGATTCCGCTAATTTACAAATGCCTGAATTGAGTCTCAGTTATGTAATGAACTTAATATCTACTTTTTTCGATTATGGTACTATTATTGGCATGGTTTTTGTGTTAAATTCTCTAAGTACTAGTTCAGACACAGCGGAATCCGCGCGGATTCTAAGTGAAATCTTAAAGATACTTAAAATTACAACTTCCGATATTAAGTTAAATAACAATTTTCGGCACATGATTTTTTTGTTTGTTTGCTTTAAACTACATTTTTTTGGGTAAGCTAATGCCTGCTCATGTTAAACAGCATATCAATACATTTGCCAGCTTATCCCGTTAAAGAAATCCTAATGAAATCTCCTTTTGTACTGCAATAAACATTTGCCAATTTAGTAAATTCGATAACCGCCTCGAAGGCAATTCGTTTTATCTACAAATAGACACACAGTAACCCATTGAGACGTAAAATTGGTAATCAGTAACGCTTCGACTGCCTCCAAAGAGAACTGTGAGAGAACTCTAAGCGCATCTGCTGTAACTTCAAAGCTTTGCTGATTGAAAGGCAGATTTTCAGATACCTACTGTAGTTGCATGTTTTGAAGCAGCTTTAATAGTTAGCCAATTATAGTGGACCTTTTTGGAATGATAAACACGTAAAATATTTCGATTTTTCCAACTAATGTTGACCAGAGTTGGACCCGGTGGGTTTCCAGATTCTTCAAAAAACCAGCTAAACTAATAGAAAAACTAAACTATTAGAAATTCTAATTCTAAACTATTAGAAATATTGAAACGCCGTCATAGCAAAAGGTGTCTAAAATATTAACTTTCTGGTGCAGTCAGCTAATTACTAGCTATTTAACTACAAAGAAACAATAGTTTATTTACGTACCCACTTTCACTCATTACTTTGTACCTATACTAGAAATATTGAATCATTTTATAAAGTACGTACAAACTCTTTTGCATAAGCACGAAATTTGCAAATTCTGAGTTTTAATTACGTAAAACTTGCTTGAAGCAGTTGTATTGTACGGTTTTAGAAACGCTTGCCTTCACTGCGAGGGCAATTTTGTAATTAGTTTTAAGAAAATCGCTGTCTGCGCCGAGTAATAATTTTTATTTATAGCGTTCGTGTTTCATCGTTTATGCGGATTTATGATAGCTTCGTAGTAGTTCTTTAATCGAATAGTCCTGATGCGGAATGAAAAACAAAGAAAAAAATACCTGTTATTTTTTTAATACACGTCCATTTAGGTGATTTAGGTAGGTACTGCATATACAGAGGCTTGGAAATGATAATAAAAAAAATATGGCTACTCTTTCTTCTTTTGATTTGATGTAGGTAAATTATAACACTGAAATCTAACCTAAATATGAAATTTAAAATTCAAAGTGAAATGAAGCATAAGGCATATTTAAGTAACTTTACAATATTATAATAATATGAATTTTGTGTAAAATATGTCTTCCTTTCATAATTAAAGTTTGATATTTTTCTGTGAATACTGAGATTAGGGGAACGTAATTTGGTCCTACCAGCATATCAAACTTTTATATCCTTTAGTGACGTGAAATTAAATATTTGAGCAGCGAAGTTTTTGATAAACGATGGTAAACTCGATCGAATTTTCCAAACATCTTTCGGAAACATGCGATATAACTATAAGGACTAGAGTCGAGCATTTTACCAAAATATAATCTTTGTCAACGGTGCCTTATGTTTGACGTGTGTGTGTGATGTGTCGGAGCATTAAATCTAAAATGATTGTGTGCGTTTTGTTTTTTTTTTCTAAATTAAATATATTTGTGAAACATTTATGCGTAAAACTTACCTTTGTGCACTTCTTATCTGTATAAACTTTAACTATGCCAAGTCGTCAAATTCGCTGACTTGTATTTTATTTAGTTGTTTGTATTGAATGTTTGTAGTATATATTGTAGTTGTTTGTAGTGTATATTACTTTAAATTGTTCAAAGTTCAAAGTCTCCAAATAATTAAAAAAAAACTATACCAATTCTCAAACTTGTACGTGCTAGCATTACCTATTCGTTGAAGGGAATTCAAATTTCACCCTATAATGTATTAATTGTGTAAATAAAATTTAAAATATATGTCAAAACACGAAAAACTTTTTTGGTACACAAAAAATAATGCTCATAGTTTTCTTTACAAAGAATTTCAGAAGTGTGAATTTTCCCGTTCAGCTGTGATGTGGGAAATCAGTTTACGTCTCAATTTCGTAACATGGATCACCGCCCTCAGTATTAAAACACTATGTCGCGATGTCCATTAATCTTTTGGGCATCTGTTACGTTTACCCATTACCCCCGAGGAGATATATTTTCGTTCATACACTCAAAAATTCGAATCTAGTTTCGTATCACATGTAACATTAGCGTAAACGTATTTCATTTATTTTACTGATACGTTATTTGGTTTTGTTATGTAATTGTAAAAATACCTTTGTTTATGTTTAAGCATACGGTAGGCTTTGTTTCGGGGAACAATGTAGAATTCAACTGTGTTTATGGAATACCATTAGGTATGTTCAAAATATAACGTGAATAGCGGTAATTATTTTGATCAAAATTTAAAATTAGAAAAGAAATAAAGGTTGTACTGTTACATAAAACGGATAGAAATATTACGTTCGACCCATAAATCAGGGGATTAAAAAGCAGAAAACGAAGTGCCGGGTCGGTAATATATTAACCCGACGATCGTCGCAACCGTGAACGTAAAATCCAAGGTGTCTCTTACCTCAATTTCCCGTCACTCTTGTTTATTTATTATCTTATCTTAATTAACTAGTGTCAATGGCTTTTTACCCGACTGCGGCTGATGGAAGGTATTGTTTTTCGAGCGTATGTATGTATGTTTTCTAATTACATTGGTGTTCTAAATCTTTGGCTTGTTTTACAGACAAAAGGCTTGATTTCAAATTACGAGGTGTCATTAGATTGCTTCTATTGTGAGCGTGATAGACAGGTTATAACTTTTTCATCATAAATTTTTAGCAGTACACTTTTTTGTTTTTCTATTACATAATTATTATGTACCAGATGTAGGCAGATTGAAGTAAATTATCAATGAAATATAAAAACTCATTATTCTTGCTACCTGTAATTCCTTTCAACCTATAACAGATAAGTATCAAGTAGTAGTATCAAGTCTATTTATTTATCGATAAAAATAAAACAGTAGATTAGATAAATGTAAATATTTCGAAAACATGTTCAGCCATTCAGATTACAAAAGGGCATTATGTTACTTCAGTAAATATACATACAAATGTATACTCTCACCTTTATCAGTTCTGTTCAAACTAGAACAGTGTACAAAGGATTTGAGGATACAATAACGCACAAGGACCCAAACAAATACGACGACACACTCCCAAGACTATTTCGAATAGATCTACATACTTTATAGACGTGTCTCTCACAATTTCAGGTAGCCAGAAATTCATTTTTTATTTTTGCGTGAGGATTTTTGCTTTTAAATTTTTATCTTAGATTATCTGCATTGTTATTGCTATTAACAATAAATAAAGATAAGATAATCTACATTGAAATCAGAAATTAAAACCCAATACCGTTGACTATCGCTTCAGTGTAGTAACCGATTTTCTTTAACAAATGCGTAATTATAAACAAACTATGAAAGGTATAGTTTCCTTGTCTATGTAGCATCTGTTCTATGGCACGAAACCTCAGAAGCATGTGGATATAACGTTTCTCCGATCACCTACACAATCACGTTACGTCCACATCGATTACTCAGCCTGTTTCTACTAACAATACTTCGTCTATTCAAATTTGGGCCAACGCGACGAACTTGAACACCAAGATAAGTACTTCGTTAACTGTCACGCCTAATACAAATTCATGGCAGTTTCATTAAACAATGAAGACAGGTTGCCGAGTAAGTCAGAAGAATCACCGAATTACTTTACTCATTTCGTCCATCTTGTTATAAACTTTATCTATTCTGACTACTTCATCTAGCGTTGAATTCCTCTAATATTTTCCTAATTAGGTACAAGTTTTACAATTAAATTACAGATGAAGTAAAAGTTATAAACATTATGGTAAGTTTATGATTCTCATCAGGGATCTTGTGGTTTGTAATTTAAACTTTAATTTAAAAAGCCTTTGAACAATCTACCAAGTACCTCTTAATTTGAAATATTACAATTATTTTTATAGAAAAAGCTATCATGGAACAACCACCTACGGTACCTAACTAGTCAGTTTCACCCATGAAAGTCCTTTACTCAAAAAGCATCACTGATCCGATGTCGACCTAACCCTATCACTCTTCTCAGATGTTCAAGCTACCATAAATTCAAGCCTGACCACAAAGTCGCATGGTAACCGATCATAGTCACCTCTTCTAACTCTTTGGTCTGCTATAATAGAGTTGAGATCAGTATTTTAGACCCGACCAAAACAGGCACCATAAATACATACCACTGTACGACTAAATACATAAATAAGATTCGATTCGTCACGGGATAATGCCTATGACAGCTTACGCAATAAAAGAGCGATCATCCTAAATTCCTGTCTTGTTATAAAGCTTCGGTATTGAGCATCAGTCTTTGAAAAACAAGACGATTTAAGGCAGGTATCCCACAAGTACTCCAAACTCGAATATAAGAGCAATTTCGCAAATCGCTCCAACAAATACGCACGAACGAAACTTTTCCTGAAGTTTTCGAAGACGACGTTTTAATACCCTTCTATCTACCTGCTATTAAGACCAGAATGATGGATAATGATATATAGCTATGTGTTTAGAATTCTCATTTATATCAGCTTTGAGAAATGTTTCGTTCGCCTACTTTTATATTTTACTTGTGGCTTTTTTCTCAATACGTAACTGATTATTATACTTAAGTATAATGAAGCATTTCAAACTTTTTAAGTTTCATAATCTAATACCATTTTGCTATTCTACAAAAAAAAACAAAACGTATATACGATTGATACAAGACATTACTGAATATAGTCGTCTTTACGTTTGAATCATCTGAAAAAGAGTTCAGATACATTTTCACTAGTCCAAGGATTATAGAATTAGAGAGGTAAATTAATCTCTATAAAAGACGTCTAGATACTGTAGCTACAGTTGAACTCTTAAGCCTTTTATGACCTGACGTGTTTCTTAAAACAATTACCGGAGCTTTGCGCGAACGGAATAGGTACCCGAAGAAGTTCTTTATAAGACTTATTGGCTTTTAGTTGGTTCGTAGTAGATTACAAGAACTTAGCAACTCTAATGTTGTAGTCATAATATAAACTATTAACAACACCATAATGATTAAATAGTTAAGAAAGGGAAAGGAAAGGACAGACAAATAAATAGATAAACCACCTGAATTTATTTATTTCCTTGTTCCCGTTCAATATGTATGGGTACTTTTATAAATTTAGAAACATTAGTAGGAAAATACACGATTTCCACCCTTTGCAGTATTAACAAACTACCTCGGGTATTGTAAAAACAAACTTGTATCATATTTCAAGAAGAAGGCTCTTTCTTGAATAATAATGCGACAAAATTTATTACTCAATGAACAGTGAATTTATATTTCTCACGAAGATTCCCTCTCGAGAACATTCAAAACTTTTAGACATGATTTGCAGACTGCTAAATGTTTGGACAAAGGATATTTCCGTATTGTCTTTTGAAACTTCTACTTCGTTTTTGTATACTTCCTCCTTTATTTCAAATAGTTCCTTCATTTCTCTTAACAAACCAAGCAGTCTTCAATGACACGTCTTAAGTGGATCTAAGAATTTCCTGAGATCGTGTTCTCTGTATACTTTTTCTTTTTCGTCATTGTAATTAAGTGCCTCACAAACTCTGCAGAAATGTAAAGACTTCGATCCAAAATATCCATGTTCGTTTAACACTTCAAAATCTTTCCTCCATTGATGGAAATGGAGCAATCTTTCAAGATTGTTTCGTATGTCGAGCATTTCATTCGCGAGTTGTAAAGAAGTTTCAAAATTTTCAACGTGCAAATATGAGTTTGGTGGTAATAAGTTTTCGCAATCTTCTACTGAAGGGCCCATGATAACTGGAATTGCGCCTTTGCTATACGCGTGGTAAAAGGATTTTTCAGTAAGATATTCTTTACACATTGAATTTTCAAACACCAAGTAGAATATGTACCGATTCATTATTTCACAGTCGGCCCTGAAGTGACCTGGGCAACTGAAAATAAGTACAATGTTAAATTATATGACACTAAGCAACCATTGGCATAATTATGATAATATAGAGTTGCCAAGTGATCGATAAAGAGACATTAAGAGTATTGTATAAAGAATCCGCAAATTATTTGTAAGGTTGTAGAAGGCTGACTCAACGGGAATGGTTCACTTGAAGGCCCAATTACTTGGATTAAAGAATGCTATATCTAAGATAACAACCAAGACATTATACTCAAATTTACCATAGCACGAGATCGAAACCCAGATTCATAGTTATGAGTACATCAAATAACATGTAAAGCACCAAACATATAGGTCATAGGTACGAGGTGAGTAATCTAGTCTTTCTAGTTCTATTTGAATAACATAGCTTCGGAACGTGCCTTTGGTTTCAATCTAGTTGACAAGAATATGAATATCTACTACCTAGTGTTACAATGAGATGCGTGTCATGAATCACAATTGATGTATAGGTACCCTATTCATTACCTTGGCGTTTTGTCATGTGTTTACACATGTGACAAGCACATGATGGCATGGACTAGGTACAACTACGTACAAATAACTACACTTGAGGGTTCAATTTTGGAACGCTTTTCAAAAATAATGTAGGCGCATAACAGTATGAATTGATCATGAGAATTGAGTTAAACATCAGAAGGCTAAATTTTACGCGCATGTAATTATTGACATTTCATTTAAGAAATAAACCATAACATACACTACCATACTCACGGAAGTAAGAAGTACATACAGATACATTCCTTGCTCTGTGACCATACTGCGTTTGATATATTGACGGGTCACTAACGCACGTTAGACGGAAAACCTAGTTGACATACAGTATTGACGTTGAAATTTACTAATCAGTTTATCCAACCAATCTGTATTTATTATTCTTCATAATAAGTTATGGTCCAAATTTTCAGAGAGGGTTCTCTAGTTATTTATTTAAATTTAAAGTTTTTAACTCCCATAACTGTATACCTCGTTTTTTTCGTCGTGATTTAAAAGGTAATCAATCTTGACACTACTTTTATTCATTTCATTAATTTAAAAAAATATTTACAAGTATACAGAAATGTATTTTAACATTAAATTATTGTTTATTCTTTTTTTTTAATTTACGTGTCTTTCTTATTTTTAAATCGATAATTACAATAAAAAGACACTGTAAGATTGTTTACCTTTTATATCACGACGAAAAAAACGAGGTATAAATACGTGTATACCTGATTGTAGGAATAAGACTACTACAGTTTACAGTATACAAACTATACCTCGTCTTGTTACTTTTTGAGCACTTCCCATGCACGTCAACTTCAATATGTTGCTTAAGTTCGTTTAAGTACCGCATGCGATTTGAAACCCCACAATTTGAAATAAGTATCGCAGCAGGTACATCTCTTTGCTTCGCAGTCCAATACGGTATTACAGGCACCGTTGTTGGTTCTGCTAAGGGCACAGTACGTCCATAAGGCACTGGAATATCCGAATCACTTCTGAAACAACAAAAAGTGACGTTAAAGACATATTTTGGGCTTAAAATTATTATTTGGGTCATTATAATATACTTTGGTTAGATTCTGGTGTCCGTAAGTGTAAATGTAGAGACACTGCCACGAGTTACAAAGTAAGTATTTTCTAATCTGTGCTACGAGGTTCCATCAAAATCAAAATCAAGAGAAAGAGATCTTACCTACATAATTATGTACTCTATAAACGTCTATGTATAGTATCTATTTGCTAAGTTTATGAACACTCTACCTACCTGTTTTATGTTAAAAGATTAACATAGATAATGCTCGAGTTATCTATTTAACGTTTATGCCTTTATTTCTAACATTATTAGACATTCGTTTAATTAAAATAAGAGATGGGTTTTGAGGTCAATGAACAGTAACAAATGTTTTGAAAGTCATAAATAAATGGGTTAATACTGATAAATTGTGTAATTTAACGTAGTTAATATTATAATGATCTTTGCCCTTTGTCTATCGTCAATAATGACGATATTTCTATTCTATCAGTTAATGAGACGTGACTATTCTGTTTTACAAACTTAAGATCGAAAAAAACTTAATAAAATAAATGTAGGTTTATAAGTTTTATTATTCTACTTTTGGTGCATTATTACTTTCGCCATAAAATAAAATACAGAAAAATAAATTAATTTGTGTCATGTATTTTAACCCTTCACTTTAAGTATAGGTATTATACTATGTTTACGAGTTTTATAAGTTTGGGTATCATTTTGAAAATCAATTTTTATAAAAGCTCGCTCAATCTATTAACTCACCTGTAAGTCATTGACCAATTAAATACTTTTGACAATGACGATAGCTTTGGTTTACGACGAGCCATCGAGAAGGCATTGAATGCCGATTCATCGTTTAAGAATACCCATCTTTGATATTGCTTCCTATTAACTGTCTTTGGGAACACTCCTTTCTGTAAATGAACTACTACAGCGTCTGCAGTGTCCAGTAGACTATTATTGCCAGTAACTATACAATTATTGACGCTGCATCCATTTAATGGATCAATTTCCCTGTAAAAAAATATATCGTAAGTACGAGTAGGTACCTACGTAGATATTCATTTAAATGTTGTTATTAATCTTGAAATAAATATACGTAAGTCTTAGTGAAACTGAGATGCCAGTATTCCGCACCTTATTAGCATAAAGGAGACCTTTTGTATACCTACTGATGTTCTTGAGAAAATGGTGACCATTTATAAGGTGACCCGTCTAATCAGTTAGTCAATATACATTTTTCAATGTACCTAATAATAATAAAAAATCACAAACATTTTATCGTGAAAGATATCTGATAAGTCTAACGGACTTTAACTACGCGACAATGAGCAAATAATGATATCATAGTCGGTCAACTTTTCTGTGGAATATCTTCCTATGATAAAATGATATCAGAATAATCGATAACTTGTTGAGCCATTTTAAAAGAGTACCTGCTCGTTCCAGTGATCATATAAACGTTTTTTATGCCATTCTGGTATTTCTATCGAATTTCTGAAGTCTCTAAAGGTGCTATACCTTCGCCTTGAGGGTGATAGATCGGGTTCTTATTGGTAGAATCGGGGCTCTACATGATACATACTTAGGTACTTCCTATAAACTTGCGTTTAAAACATTATAAAATTACATACATCTGAAATTTCATTATGTTTGTGAAACTTACTTTAGATTATTAAAGCCATGAACATGTCGAGCTTGTAACCAACCCCAATGTTTCCATATTAAAATAACAAATGTTTTGTTAACTCTGTCCTCAATTCTAAATGTCTCCTTGGGGACATTTTTAAATAGTATTGATCCTAGATTCGATGTAGACCATGACTGAAACAAACTGATGATTTAGATACGTTTACAAAATAAATTACAGATTAGTTATGCTAATATCAATAACATGGCATTAGTTCCACTTTTGAATAACTTTCGTAGAAGTATTGAAGAATAAAAGTATTAATACAAAGTGAGTTGCTTTAAAAATAGGTACAAAGTTGTATTGCATTAAAATAAACCACGTAAATATTAAAAAATAAATAAGTAGGCAATATTGAAAAAAAAATTAACAACTCCATAGACACAAAAACTCGGTTAAACAAATAATGTTAGTACTTAATTTAAGTTCAATTTTTTTATTTTATTATTATTACTTACTTACCTGTCGTGCTCTATAATAAGTATTTATGATATCTCTGTGCTGTTTACTACTTAGAAATTCACTGTCTTCACGATAATTATTATCAAATGAACTAGAAGAACTGTACACGAATATATCGTAAAATAATAATACTAATACTGAAAATATAACAACTAAGAAAAGCTTTTTAAAAGTTAATCTATTAGTATACATTTCGGATGATTAAAAAACAATTTATTCCCACACATATTGTTCACTATTTATCACATGATATTAAAATTACATTTAAAAAAATAATTTAAAATTGAAGGATGTAGGGTACGTTTAGTACTTATTGATTTATTAATTTTTAAACATAATTACAGAAGAACACTCGCTACGATCCCTACGTTTTTGATATAGTATTACGCCGATAATAGAACAAATTGCTTTATGTACGTTGCTTCTACAGTACTGATAACAGCAAACAATATATAACTTATGACAAAGTATGAAAAATCTTTAACTAACATTACATTCAGCAGTGCTTGTAACTGAGCTGCCGGAAAACAATGCGACAAATTGCCTGTAAGCCAACGTTTTGATACCTATCATTCATTGTTTCTGAAATGTAAACTCAACAGAAATAATCACTGAACAATGGACGATTCACCTTTTGTATTATTCCGTATATATCTGATTGTTTCCTCCGCTTATGTCATTATGTCTATTGCCAAATTTTGGGTCACGAATAAAGTACAATTAATATTTTTGTAGGTATCCTACTTACCGTTTTTATTGATCTTTATCGTTGCGTATCTCCTAGTTTGGTTGGTAGGTAGCTAAGGGTAATTTATACTGTAAAGTACATAAGTAGGTACTTGTGTCTATAAAGTCACACAGACAAGTTTGATTCAAAATAATATAAATGTGAAAGATAAAATAATGAAGTATAATTTTCATTGAATTAATCTCAGAAATGAGTAATTTTTCGCTCGCACTAAAGCATGCATTCTCTTTGGAACGCTCTACAGCCCAAAAGACTTGACCGGGTTCAACTTACATTAGGTATGAGGTATGACGTATTAGGTATGAGGTCTCAATGGATTTATCTCTATTGCGGGCGTGACAAAAAACACCAAAACAATTTTACTGTTCATGTCATATATTTATTAGTGGGGATATAAATTGGCTTAGATAATAAATAAACGTGTTTCATTATTATCATTGACTGTAATCTGAGATAAAAATAAATTTATCAGTGGAGAAAAGATAATGTGATTTACCTACTGTTAATACGTAGGTATATAAATATAAAAAAAAAACAAATCAATCATTATTTCAAGCACTTTACGCTTTTTTATTAATAACGCCACCTTCAAGTTAATTTTATTTTAACCCCTACTTTGTTAAAAAACACTACTAACAACCAAAAAACATTAAGTACCTACTAATTAAAAAAATTGTTAATGTTGTAAATGGGTAATAATGGAATTAATTATGGTGGGTAAGTAGCTAAATAGTAGGTTTTTAATAATAATTATGTATAGGATGTTGAGGAGGTATATTAAAACGCAGTAAAAATTATAACAAGTCTAGTTCCTTAAACAGGCAACAGATGGAGCTATGCTATCATTTCTAAAATTGAAACATACACAGTAGGTACGCATTTCCGCCGATCCTACTTTCTTTGTTCTAGCCGCAAAGTCAATGTAGGTACCTATTAAGATTGCACATGAATAAATATTTATAAGTAACGAGCTGTTGCCCGCAGCTTTGCTTGCGGAAATTATAGTTTTGCAGTGATATTTACCCCCTTAAAGGTTGATTAAAAAAAATCGTTAAATAAGGTTCATCCTTTTCAACCATACACCCAAACACGAATTTGAAAACTGCTAGCTTTAAAATTTGGTTAATTTTCATACAAACTTTCATCCCTTCACCCCCTTACAGGTCAATTTCCTATTTTTTTTTAATCCGCACTTCTTAGCTTAGTATCGAAAACCTAAATACTAATTTGCAAACTGTTTGCTTTAATTTTTTTTTAATTTTCATACAAACTTTCATCCCCTATTTCCTCCCTTTAAAGTGGGAATTTCCAAAAATCCGTTCTTAGTGCTCCCCTACACTCTAGAAGGAACCTCTGTGCCAAGTTTCATGCTTCTAGGTCTATCCGTTTAGGCTGTAGCGTGTCTGTCAGTCAATCAACATTTTTATTAAGTATGATGATGATAGGTAAAATTCATAAAAAGATAATAAAAATATTCAATCTTATATTTTTAGAATTTTTGCAGTATTTTGTTTTGTTGGTTGTGTTAAATAATAATTATACTTAACTAAAGAGTGATCAGCGCACGGATCAGCGAGTCAGTACACCTACACATACGCAACAAAATTATGTGTAGCTGGCAATATAAAAAATAGTCCATGGATGCGAGTTCTTTAAGCCAAAAAAAATTAAAAACAAATAATTTATAGAGTACTTATCAATTCGGTTATTACTTATTACTTTGATCTATGGTTCGGTTTCATGTCTATGTATGTAATTAATGCCATATTAAAAAATTTAATGCACAAAATATTACCCGTCTATGTTCAGAACACAAAAATAGAAAACAAACAAGGGAACAACTACAAAACGGAGACAGTAGTGGGAGTGGTACTATCTCTGTGTAATTTGGTGTTATAATGGTATTGATGGTGGTGACTTTAAGTTTTAAATTCATGATAAGTGTGCGCATCTTTGTTTAGTTGTTTACACCACGAAATACAGCTGGTGTCTTGTCTGTGTTCCGTGGCTTACACCATAGATCAGAGTAATTTTACACCACAGAGCACAGACATAATAAAGTTAAGATTTATTATAATAGTGCTGTACTGTATTAATTATTGTAGCAACCACCGAGTCTTTTGTATGTAGCAACATTTCTAAATTTTCTTGTTAATCCCCAAGGAAACAAATTTTAATGATGTCATAAAATTCTTATGAAGTTTAAGAACAAACAAGAATAAGGTACCAAATCTGAAGATTTTTTACTAATAAATTCTCGCACTGTAGTTATTTTACGTATGTTTTTTTTAGTCCTTGATTTGATTAATTGAGTTTGTCAAATGATGTCAAGTAGTGTCAAAATTATAATTTTTCCATTGTTTACAATTTGTTTTCATAAATCACGCTTGATCTATGAATCACAATAGTTCAATTTAAGATTTCCATTTGTATTGTATAGTACTAAGTATTGACTATGTGGTGGTGTTGTGTTAATTACGTGCTTCTTTAAATTTTACAAATGAATTTATATTCTTCTTTTAAGAAACTCCTAGCAGTGCAGTGTCTGTGTTTACAGAGGATAATAGAGATATTACAAAAAGACAAAACTGTAAGAGTTCTTTTATAATGGCATCAGAAGAGAATGGAATATTATTTGATAATAGTACGCCATTAGTCGTGCCTGAAAATCTAATAAACGGCGACCCTGGCCTAGCGCAAACTTTATCTCCAGTTCAGTTACAACAAGAATACTTTGAAAATCTTCCTGATTGTGACTGGGTTAAGTAAGTTTCAATTTAAACATTAACAATGCCTAAAGTCAAAATTATCAAAATATAATGCATATTCTGTATACTTATTTTTTTTAATTTGTTTTAACATGACTGTAACATTTGTGCTTCAAATTATACATATTGCATATTATAAGTTGTCTAAACAGAATTCTAATTCTCTACATATAATAATATGTTGCTGTGTTTACTTATTATTAATATTCTGAATAATGTTATCTGACTAACATCTCTAACTTCTTTCTAAATACTGCATTATCCATATAAACATATTTTCGTTAAATAATTAATTGCATTAAATGATTCAGTGATATGAAAAAGTATTTACATAATATTATACAATATTTCTAAACAAAAGTTTTTTTAGCTTTTTGTATCTGCATTTATTGCTTATGATGTCACACTTAACATCTGTGTAGTTGTAACGCCAATATTTATTCCTACATTCAAGAAACTTAATAAGCTTTTTTATTTCTATTATAGGAAATTATAGGAAATGTATTTGTTCCCTAAAATTGTGCCCTATACCACATTTTTTCGTCGTGATTTAAAAAGTTAACAATCTTGCAGTGTATTTTTACTGTATTATTGATTTTAAAATAAGACAGACACAAATAAAAAAATGTTATGTTAAAATAAATTTCTGCATACTTCTAAATATTTTTTTTTATTAATGAAATAAATATAAGTAGTTCCAAGATTGTTTACTTTTTAAAACACGACGAAAAAAACGAGCTATACAGTACTGATTTAATCTGTGACTCTTGGAAGATAAGCTGTAATTGTAAAATCTAACATTATGTTTTTATAAATTACAGGTATGATAAAAACAGTCGACAATACCTACTTCAAAATGTAGCATTTGCATTGTTTGGTAGTCCGAGTTCAGAAGGGGACCTAGTTCATTCAGGGGACAGCCAAACACAAGATGTGCAGCTTGAAGGGTATACTTCTAGACAAAAGGAACAAGTTATGAAGGTCTACGATAAGTTATGTGAACAAAGTGAGTTATAAAATATAATAATAAGTGGAATGGGCTGTTTTCTTTTCTTATAATATCTATATGACATTCAAATAGGGAGTCCTTGAACGCTTTATGTTGTGTATGGTGTTATTTTTAGTATTCTATCATTTACTAGATTTAGATTTACCTTTGCCGTATTCACACATTTTATTGTAAGACAGAATGCCTCTATAAAAATATTTGTTTATTTCGATACTTAATGCAGTAAAATAAATTTTATTTTCAGGTAAATACTCATTAAATGATGATGATATTGTAATGTCAGTGTTATTGATAGTATGTGCAAGGCCAAAAGCACTTAAATTCTACCAAATAGAACCATCAAACTATTGGGTAGATCTTCACCAAAAGACGGACATTGATATGTGGTGTACTGCAGTCTTCAAAGTTCGGAAATGTATACCAACAACAGTAGGAGGTATAAAACTTTTATTTACAAGCTTTTATTTAGTTTCACCTGTCCCGGTGTTTGTAATGAAATCAAAATTTATTTTAAATTTGATTACAAGCTAAATTTCACCCACTTCCCGGTGTCCGATTGAGTTAAAATTTTACACACTGGTCCAGTTCTGATGACAATGCATGTTTATAATAATTATGATGTGATACTGCTACCAAGATTGGCTCCAGACGATTGAACTCCTCAACGGTTAACAGTAGGGACTTGAAATTTTGCATCATAACTTTTTAGTTCTTTTTCTTATTAACAAGTAATAAAAGCTTGTTTAAAAAAGTATTTTTTAATTTTACTTGTTTTTACATAAGAAATATTTTGCTGATAGATTATTAAAGTCCATTGCCTGTACAAATTAATTTATAAACTACTTATTCATTGAATAATGTTTAAAAAATGGGTAAGAAATTCTTACATCTTGTTGATAATAAGAAAATAAAGAAAATGTTGAAAGGTATATGAAATCTATGTAAAGATATTTTACTTATTACTTTTACTTTCAACACACTGTATTTATTATTTTTAACTACTATATTATTTTTCAGCTAAATCATGTCGGGTTTATATTGATGAGAGTGCAAGAGTGTACCACGATTGGAATTCATATTTAACAAATAATACACTTCCAAAATGTGTCATTATTGTACCTGAAAATGGTGAATATGAAGGAACCTTAATAGAGGTATGAAACTATGTTATGTTATTATGAAACTGTACAAAACTATGTACTTTAGTATGAAACAATGTTACATTATGTCAAGCTTTTAATATAATTACCATTTTTGCCTATCAAATGCAGTAATTTGTAACAACAATAAAGGAATAATCTTAAAAAAATGCGTCAAATTACTAGCAATATTAGACCTAATATTGTCAAAATTTCATATTGCTTAATATGTTGCAGGGTGAGCAAGCTTTTGCTGTTAAATTAACAGTTGCCCCTACTCCAACATTGGGCTTAAAAGCTCGAGTGTTGAGCTCCGTTGATACAGCCAGTACTATAGCGTCGCTTGGTGCTGTGGGTGTATTGGGAGTGGCAGCATTCACACCAGTAGGGCCTGCCGTGTTGTTGGGAGCAACTGTTGCTACGGTCGCTACGGGAATATATGGCCTGGTACGGTCATCACTGCATCTACATGACAGGAGAGTGCATGAACAGGTAATGTTTGGTTTTTTTTTTACTATGTTACCTGATGATGTTACACATTATTATTTAAGATTAGAAAATATTGCAGGGTAGTTAATGGATGATTGGATGAATGAATGAAATGAATGATTGAATGAATGGATGAATAAATGAAAAAGGCAACAATAACCTTACTAGAGCAAGACAAGTATTTTCGTCTTTTTCGTCGATAACTCATAGATGATACCAAGTGTAATACACTTAACTTTTTCAATCTATTCTAGACATAAAATATTATTATAAAAGTAAGTCAGAAACTCTTTCAGTCATGATACATACCGTCACAGTAGGAAGATGTTCACCATAGTAGAGTCATTACAAACATGCAAACTACGTCATCAAACATTTTATCATATCTCTTATATATATCATATATATCGGAACTCTGGCTCCCACATACCTATAGGTGTGAACGAGAGATATGATAAAATGATTGATGACGTAGTTTGCATGTTTGTAATGGCCCAGCTGTAATAAATAATATTCATTGTGTTTTCAGAGTATAAGTCCAACAGAAGCGGAAGCGCGCGGCAGTTGGCTGAACATAGCGGCGTCTAGCGTGGGGCTCGCGGCCGGCGCTGCCACCAATCTGCTGTCTCGCTCTGCCGCCGCAGGAACTAATATGACCAAGGTATGACATGCTATCTCTTTCTGACATCACAACTAAGATATTATGTAATGTATATTAACGTTGAAATTTTAATTGGACTTAATTTTACGTAACTCGTATTATCTATTGTCTTTTTCATTAAAATTGTGAAAAATAAAATTAGGATAATTTATTATAACTATTTTTCGATTTTATTATTGAACATAAATTAAAAATAACAATTTATTTACGACTCATAGAACTTCATTATGGACCAAATATCTAGTTATATTAAATTACTCATTAAATGTACCTACTTCATTAAAAAATTAGTGATATTGGAAAATGTATCTTACATTATAACTTTTATAAGGAAAACAATAACACACTCTCAAAAGACACTTTGGTGAGGGTGGATTGTTATTATATGAATAGCTTAAGTATTAGATCATATTGTTTCCAGGCGGGACAAGCATTAGCAGTATCCGTGGAAGTGCTTCGACACGCCAACTTGATCACAGGAGGCGCTGGCGTCGTCAACAGTCTTGTGCATATTATACTAAAGGTAAATATTGGTAATTACTTCACACACGCGGACATATAAAACTTGATGATTTATATAAAAACAAAAAACTTGACTTAAATTTTTATTACGTAACGCAATTTTACGCGCAGTGACAATTTTTTTTTACCTTTCCTAAACATTACGTAACACAAACATTACCATTATATCTAAAAGCATTGCCATTTTTCTGCAAAAATTCTTGAAGAATTATATTCCCTATTTCTTTTTAAGAATAAGAAAGCAATGTTATGTCACGGGTTATTTGAAACTATGTAACGCATCATAACATTTTACTTAAGCCCGCCTCCCCCCCAATCGAACAAAACAAATCTTTTAATTATACTTGTTTTCACCATATAAATAGGAAGGAAACTTAGGACCCCTTATGTTTCGATTTTTTTTTGTTTTCAGTATCGTAAGCACGGCGAAAAACCAACGACGCTGGAACTATTCCAGTTCACATCGGCGACATTGTTCTTCTGTCACGCTGTCATCTCGAATCGCACAGCACAAAATATTATTGAAGACGCACAAGCTAAAACTATCAACGAATACCGTACTACGTTGCGAAGTAATCGACACAGGTAATTATCCGTATATTAGTTGGTCATCTAACTCATCAAGTTATGTAATTAAGGAGATTGGCACATTTCTAAAGGAATCGGAGCCTAGTTATGTAACTTTCGAATGAGAGCAATGTGTAGATTGTATCTCATAATATTTTTTTTATGAATAAGTTTTGGACATTGTAATTTAAAAGAGAATATTCCTTCGACAACTGAATCAAGTTACTTTAGTTTTATTGGCTAAGAAATTTTAGTACAAAAACTAGTCAAGAAAAAAATCAGATTATTATAGAACTGTAGTGAATATTAAAAGAAAATTTGCGTTTTTTTTTCAGGAAAATCTTTGACAAAATCAGCGCTGAATCTCGCAGGACACAAGGAAACGTTCAAGGCAACACGGAAGTGATCAAGGGGATTAAAAATATCGCGAACAAGGATCAATATTTCGCTGACGTACTGAAAATTAATAAGGATGTCAACACTCACAAGTTGAGAATTTCTATGACATCTGACGGACAAGTGAACTTGAACTCCGCACACAAATATAATCCGTCCGATTTGTATAATATGGGGGCAGAGGAAAGGGCTAAGTTGTTTAGTACTTTAGGACCAGCTACGGTGACAACGAAAAATGTTCCTACACAAATCGCACCAACAACCGCTGTCGGCTGTTACATTGATGAAGAAGAACATTCACAGAACAATCTAGTCGGCTTGAATCCTGGGGAAATAATAAGGATTGGATCCTATCTTGTCCGTATCAGTACATCTGGTACTGAAAGCATTGCAAGGTTACTTGAAGATCTAAGCCAGGATGCCTACGCTAATCTTATGACAGTATCGTTCAACGTTTTGTCCAAATTAATTCCTAGTGAGGTTGCTAAGTTAAGACTTCTAAGCCCGGACGAAGATTTGATAGTTCAAGTTGTTCGATTCGTGTTCAATTATATGAAGCATGAAAGACCACTTGGAGACCCAAGCCGGTATAATGATAATGGAATTATTATTATACTGAAAGAGTTCTTCCAAGACGGTGTGGTACGACAGGATACGATAATGATTCTAAAAGACCGTCTTGTCAAATGGGTTGAAAAAGAACTTATCCATAGACAAGAGCAAAATCCAGATAGACAACAAATTATCTGTGAAACCTGTCAAGGGGTAAGATTTGCATAAATATAATGAAGTTGTACTATAGAATGAAAAGTGTTCCGCGCTACATTTGAAGTACATTGCTTGCATTGTTATTGTTACGATAATAATTTGCTGTCTCTGTCTTACTCTAAAAAACTCCAACTAGAGTCTTCGTTTCTTCGTGCCGAGTGCGGGTATTAATTATCTGTAGTATATTATCATTATTTAAAAATAACTTATTTTATTTGCTATATTACTGCACAAGGATTAGTAAATTATTCCTAAGAAAATAGTGCGTGGAACAATGAAATTTATAGTTCAAATTATTAATGAAAAATAATTATAGCATGATTATGATTATTTAAGTGGGAATTTCAATTGTGCGTTATTTTTAATTTATTTACTTAGAGGGAAGACCAGTATCTGATTTGTAAATGAAATAAAATTAAAATATATTGCTATATAAGATATTATTAAATCGAACTTGACTTCCTTAACGATTCCAGAAATTTGAATAATAGAAAATAAGATTTATACAATTTGAAGTTATTTATCTCAAATATTAAAAGCTCTTAACACTTTTTTAATCAATATTTTTAATATTAATACTATTTAACAAAAGATATGCACTTTTATATAAATGGAAATATTTACTTAGTATATTATGTCCAAATACTAATACAGTATATTGTAACACAAACATATCACAGCACTTTGTAAGATTGTAACCTTTTTAATTATGCTTTTGCTAAAAGTAGTATTAAATGCTCTGTGATATGAGTGATCTTATAGTACCAAAATATGTGCCTTCACAAAGCTTGTAGGTATGTTATTATTAAAAATGAAATTGTATATTGGGTTATTTATATAAATATAGTTACTGAACTACTCATGTTTTTTATTTAACTTTAGATGAACCTAGATTATCATGAACTATGATGAAACATAGTATTAAGTTTAATAGTATAATAATAGCCAAAATCTATAATATTAAAAATAAAGTAAAATATGAAAACAAAGAGTAAATGTTATTTCTTATGATTTATTTTTCATAGCAGAATGGAATTACTGTAAACGAATCTAATAAGAAATTAAAGGTTTTACATTCGATCATTGTTTCAAAAGTTCTTGAACATGTACAAGAGATTCCAAATTAATAAATAAGTTACTGTGGGAGAAATTTTTCCAATAATTCTTTTTTTCGTTCTTCAATCGGCAGTGGCGGGTTGTACTCGAAGAATTTTGCAATGAAATACCTGTGAAAAATAATTTATTCATAAATAAAAGTAGCAAATAGTGTCTACCCAATAGGGTCCTTCTAATAAGAAGGAGCTAGCATATTTTTTACTTTTTTATAAACATGGAGACATGTAAGACATAATTTATGTATTTGAGAGACTATTATTTTTTTCTGGAAGTAGTCAACCGACGATTCTACAGTTTACAGACCATATTAATTTCCTGGATTAACAATTACCACACAAGTATTTCAACGGTGATAAGTATGCTAGCGGCTATAGTCTGCATGGCGACGCGCGCCGGCTCTGTGGATCCTCGGAGCAATGCCGCCAACATAGTGTCACTAGCGTCCGACGCTGCCTCTAATGCTGCCACCAATAGTGCCGGCGCAGCTAGCCAACGAGCGCCGCGACGCCACCAAGACTGCTGCTGAGACAAAGACAGAGACTCTAGTCAAATGCCTTTAATTCGAACTCTCACGCCAAACGCTATCTAAAAATGTATGGGAATGAATTCAGGCGCGAATTGGCGTCGTTAATATCATTCCCATACATTTTTAGATAGCGTTTGGCGTGAGCGTTCGAAGGAAAGGGCATTTGGCTAGAGGCTCAGATTAGAGACGGACTGTTTGAAACAGTTAGCTTCAAATACCTACGAGCAGTAGGTGGAGCAGTCGGTTCGTATTATCACACAAGTCGACTGCATCAAGCAATAGCTAGGAGCTAGGACCAGCCAAATTCTTGTGACGTATTGGGGCGAGGTAGCTTAGGTATTGAGCACATTACCTTGCTTTACCAAGTACCTACTGTCGTAGAGGGCTTCATTTTACCAGGAGTTAAAAATATTACGCTTATTTCAGATGTCAATAAATATTTCTGGAAATTTCTGTCTGTCCGTTTAAGTGGCGGTACTAGACACTAGTTAATTATACCTAAAATGGATGCTATAACGATAGGTACATTTTGTAGGTAAGTTTTCTCTTTTGTGTTCTCTCTTCTTTTTAAACTGTACAAACCTTAGACATTACAGCAACTAGTAAGAGCAAGGAAGTCGCTGCCGTAACAAACGCGCTCAGCTTCCCGTATCCCAAGACGAGTCTGATAGTTGGTTTAGTTATTCTGAAATTAAAATATAGTAACATAGCTCCATAAGGTATAGGTAGATAATTACCCTACATACCACAACTAAAATTGTCAAGCTCTAGTAGGGAAGCACTTAAAACAGTTCATCGTTGTTAGAAAGAGTTCTATACCTAACTTAGATGAGTGGTGTAAAAGAGTTGGGTGAATGGCTGAAATAAAGAATAATATAAAACACTATAAACTACTTTATGTAGCTGTTCTTTGGTTGAACAGAATTGTTTCAGTATAAAAAATTTGTGATACCTATCTATGATTGTCGAATTACATTCTGCATAACAATTCAATAATCGTACCGTCTTACAAAGCTGACGTTGTTCAAGCGTTGTGCGACCTCATCATCTTCTAATTCCAATTCGACAGGTTGCGATGCAAACGCGCAAGCAGACATGGATATCCCGAGTAGGGCAACAAGAAGAGCATGTAACTTCACACGCACGCCCACTGTGCTTTCGCTGCTTACATCATTTAGCTATACAACACAAACAAAACGCTAAACCTTATAAACTTTACTTACTTTTATTACTTTTATTAGGTCCTTTTTTAACCCTCTAATTACACAAACATGTATGTAGGTACCTTGTATGTATTGGCTAGTAAAATGGGTAGATAACTATGGACTATAAAAACGTTAGATTCAAATTCACATGGACGTAATAAATTGGCATATTTAAATGGATAAAAACTTATTAGGTAGGTATATCCTATTAGATAGCAATCCTGAATTTAAGAATTGTTTTGTTGAACAAAAAGTGCAACGTATATGAAGCCATAGGTGATAATTATTTCCACCAATTATTAACGATGCCTTCGTGGTGGAAAAGTTTTAAATCTTTCTTGTTTATGAGAAATTGTTTGGACATAACAGAGGACTAATAATAATAGGTTGATGGTTGAAGCAACTTACTAAATTCGCGTGATTCTCATGCTTCAGTTGAATTTGATTCAACACAGTGTTGCTTTCTGTTTCCATCATGCAAGCTTTTCATACCATTTTAAAGATAGGAAGTACTACAACATACTCAGATTTGAAATATCCATGAGTATCACACGAATTGATAAATTAATAGTTTTAACACAAGTTCCACATATTGCAAGAGAATAGGTGACTATGAATGACTTTTAGTTGCATTGACTTTACTGACAAAGCCATTTATGAAAGATGTTTTAATTTTAAATTATTAGGTAGGTAATTAAATATTGTTTTATTTTTGAAAATAGTTTTAACCTGAACACTATGAATATACAAAATGTAATCATGATACAGGTGTTAGTAAGGAAACTTTGTTGAAATATCGGCATGCAAAATATAAATTAGGTAATGCTACCCACTAATATCTCTGTTTTAACGTGACAGAAGTTTCGGTTTCGTAGGAAGGTAGGTCACAAATAACACTCATACCAAAACATAATATGTGAACAGCGAAAACAGAAGACATCTTATAAAATTCTATCTGAAAATTATCTAGTCAAACATTCTGTAGGTAGCTCTACAGCAGGAGAAGGAACCTCAAGTAGAATTAATAATAAAAGAAAAACTAAAAACCCAAGTGTTCAAAATTTACGGAGTATAAGAAAATCTGTAATACCCTTTGTCACTTTCACTATTTAATTGAGGCGAATTCAAAGACAGCCCATATTTTGTTAAAATCCCTCAAGCCTCAAGGCGTTTAGGCTCTAGAGGGTGCCAAAAATGGTTAGACATACATAGGTAAACGCTTGAAAAACATTACTCTCGTTCCGTAGTTTGGGTAAATAAAAGGCTAATAAAAGAAATAAAAACACCTTTAAGTCACAAGTAGGTATATTTTTCTAAATCATTTCAAAACTTACGTAACAAACATTAAAGATCACAAATACACAAATGCTGCCTGAACACGCAGAATTCTTGCAACCAATTGAATGATATCAAAACTATAGCCATTAACTTATTTGCCAGTTTGCCAAATGATTTACAGTTGAATTGAGTTAATAAAAGAAAAAAATTAAGAATCTTCAGAGCCACGACAATGACCTGTCCAGCGAGATGGGGTATAAATAGTGATGGGTTTTCCTGAAAATCACAATGCTATTATTATAACTAAGTATACCTACTACATAATTATTGTTTTTTGTGGAAATGGCCGACAAATGAACAGAGAAAATGAAGATCAAGGTACTTATTTATATTTTGTGAGAATTAAAGGCAAGTTTGGCGGCTGCCTCAAGTAGGTACCTAAAAGTGACAGGTAGTTAGATAATTTATTAACTAAATAAACAATACCTGAATTAATCTAATTATAAAAAATAGTTTTAGCGCTCTTACCGTCAAGCATCCAATCATTAGACAAGTGTATTGTATGAGCCCCATAGAAGTCGCAGTAACTTTTAAATCATGCAATATCATCCAACGACGAAAAGACGAAGGGTCTGCCAACGCAGTTTCTCCACTGCTTGGTAATTCACCAACATGGGCTTTTAGGTGATGTAAATTTAAAAACTGTAACGGAAATTATATTTATATAGATTTTCTTTTCCATACAGTAACTGTGTCTACATTGAGACAGTATGGTTATGTGGTATGTGGTACTGGGCCATCGGGGAGAGTTCGACGACCTCCAATCATCCCCTATGCCTTTGTTTATTGTTCAACAGAATATAGAGCTGAGGGAGATCTTAATTTCGAATATATAAAAGTTATTATCTTAATCCAAGTCTGATACCAAAACGGAATCAAGAGAAAATTAGATAGATGTTACTTACCAATCCAAGGGCTCCATAAATATATGTATATGGTACACTAATAGCAAACGTAGGGTGTTGACAAAATAGTTTAGTGTTAGACAAGTATGGCTTTAGCAAAGGAGTAAGAACGATATCAAAAGGCAACTTCATGTTCACTGTTTTGTTTCTAATAATGCTTCGTCATTATATGATACTATTTATATTATTTTAATTACCAATTTTTAATTTTATAACATAAAAAATTTCCTACGTAATTGTCATAATTTCATTATAAGTCTGTCAATTTATTACCATGACGTGTACGTTCTTGTACGATTTTGTACTAGTTCTTGTTCGGATAAAGAGCTTGAAGACCAGTGGTAACAACAGGCAGCAGTGACCTGTACACACAGACATATAAATAAGAATACATGTCTGTGCCTGTACAGATCAACTGTAAATAGAAGGCAATTCAAGTATTGGAACTACCAAAGGAGTTCTAGGAGATCATCCGTTCACTTGTCTCTACTGACGATGGCTGATGATGCATTGCAAATTATAGGTAGATACCTACCTCTAAATAGTAAACTAATTGAAACTGTAAACATAGTAGAAGCTGTGGTAGGCTCAATTGTCAACTGTTTTCTCGACGTTCTTGTTCGGTCATCCTAACATTCTCTATTGGAATAATTATAACCTGCTGAGCAAAGACCTAAACTACGTGTTTGCTGCTGAGCTACACATATTATTAATGATCGCTGTACCCTGCATCCTTACTATTGAATAAAAATCACTTTTCATCATTTTTCAAATTATAAAGAAACAAAATGTAATTTTAGTATTTATTTAATAACCAAAATAACAAAGAAACTACACGATAAAATAAAGCAACAAAATGAAATCAAAATGAAGGTACCTAATCTATAAAGGTTCTTAGTGGAACGAGGAGATCGATTCTAAGTTAAAGTATGAGGGATTTAGACCTTTGTTTTGCAGTGTTTGAGGAAAAAAGATTTTATTAGTAATGGGTAAAATATTTTTAAGTATTATAAGCAAATCCATTGCAGTGAATAAATGCCGTAATTCTTGCTTGATGGTAAATTTTTAAGACTTGATCGTATAGATGAATGAGATCATTTAATGGAAAATTACTAATAATTTACTAAGTAGTAAATTTAGCAATAAGTTATTTAATTAAGTATGTAAATATTGTCACAATATTCATCATTTCTTAAAAAGCCAGGACATTGGAATGATAAAGCATTTTCAATGGCAAGTCTAGGACTGATCCTACTAGAAATTGTTGATAATACATGACCAAGAAAAGGATGGTGACGTGATATTGCTGCTACGAAAGTACCATCGTATGTGATTGACAGAGGATATAGCGATTTCTTCGTTTTTTTCATCGACTTTGATTCACGTGAAGCTTCTGGGACGGAATAAGAAGGTCCTATTACTCCGTCAGGAAATACTGAAAAATCGTAAAACAAAATGACATGCGGAATTTCATTCTCAGTTTTGGTCATGTTCTGTTTAATTTCCAATTTCATTAGACTCTTTTCAGAAGTGGAGTTTTCTTTTTCCATGACCTGAGAATTATTCTTAACGAGCATTGGTTTATTGATCGTGGAATTAACAATGATGGTATATAAATCTCTCTTCTTGGGTATACTTGTTTTATTTTTATCTTCAACAATACTCTTATTACTTTTGATTTCGTTCGTCTTATTTACAATAATTGCAGCAGTTTCGCGTTTATTTCTATAGATCCGCGATAATGTGTTATTATTTGTTTTGGTTGGTGTTGGTAATCGGAACAAAGGATTGTCGAAGAAAGCGTCGCTTTGAGCGAAGATATTGCTTACTAAATTGTGGAACAGGCTCAAAAACTCAGTTTGTTCCTGATGATTTATAGTATTTAAGGTTTGGATATATTTTTTTTCTTCTATTCCGTCATTATGTTGTCTCAATATTGCCATTATTCTTTGGTCCGGCATTTGGTTGTCGTTAAACTGATTATTTAAGCTTACTAAGTCCAAGCCGATACCTCCATATTCCCAAACAGCAAATATTCTTGCATAAAATGTCAAATAATATGTCGGAATCAAATTCCACTTGCACTTCAGAGGCGTCAGTGACATGTAATGGCTGACAGTAGTTATTGTTATATTGATATTTCCATACCGCTGTTGAAACATCCTTAAGTCTTGTTTGTCCCTCTCATTCATAGCAAGATGCACGTCACTAATTAATGGTTGATTAAATTTTTTAAACAGTCCTATATGTTTTAAGCCGTAAACGGGATCGTGAGTATCGTCAATCAAAAAGTGTACATTGAAGTGTAAAAACGGATATTCCACAGCCATACTTGATAGATATTCAGAATATAGCGAGAAGGGCAAATAACTTCCTCGCTGTATTATATGATGAAAATATACGTGGTTCTCCGGTTTAGATGCATTGCATTTCACAATTATAAGAGACTGGCGCCTGTAAGCGCTCATCCCCAACGCATAGAATACTAGGAAGGTTATTCCTAATAAAATCAAAGTCATCCAGCATGCCGAAATAAATTCTGAAAAAAAAATTAAAGATATTATTATCATCATCACAAATATTGGAAGATAAACGTCTTGTAGAAATCTACTATTTTATCAATACATCTTGAAGTGAAACTCTAATGTGCAAATGACAGGACATTGCACTTGCTTGCCGAGTTTCGTCAGAATTATTTAATTGTAGCAATATGCCTTATCAGGTTCTTTTTTTCTAAAAGTAACAACTTAGCTCTCTCATCTAACAACCTCCTACACAGCTTTATTTCTAGCTTATAAACAGTTGCTGCTGTTTGTCTGTTATAAATTGTTACTAATTTAAATTGAAATATCTCTCTCATCTATTAAACCGTCTGATTATTATCAAGACATTACAAAATAGAACAAACCAGGCCATCTATGGAACCAGGAGCGTTGTGGTACGCAAGCAACGTTCCATCCAGGGGGTAAAGTTGTTGGTGGCCGTTGAGGAACACACGAATCTCCCCCTCCAGGACCACCAGCGTCTACTTTAAGCAAAGGATGCTGCTCATCCCGCTTTATCTGCTCCGCTTGTACGACCATAATAGCACTTCTGAAAATGCCTTTAGCATTAATGTTATTGCAATTAAAACTTGATCAAATGTCTTTACAAATATATCAATGAGCCGTTTTGTTACCGAGATATTTCGTATTCAATGGACTTTGTTGTATAATTATTTATTCAATGAAAAGTCTGTTTGTACGTGAAAATTACAAAGTTTTTGACGTAAAATTTTGATTAGACCTAATTCTAATTTTGAAGTCAATGACAAGTACAGATTTTTTATTACTTTTCTATTAAGGGGCAGTTTGGTTCATGCTTTAATATTTTATAGTTCGTGCACTAACTGCGGTCCGATTCTACTAACTTAAATATGATTTTCTCTCTTATGAATTTCACTCGACTGAAGAGCATGCCAAAGAAATTAACCCCTTTTTCTGGCGTAGTTATAGACGAGTAAAAAGTACGTACCCTCTGCTGAATCTGTGTCATGGAATTTTAACATTTCTGATCCATTACCTCGAAAACTACTGAACTGATTTTGATAAAATGTCTGTTCTTTAAATAGGATTGAATACGAAAATTAGTTTTTAAATTGTGATGGGTTCGGAGGAACGCGTGAGCAACCAGTTTGGTTGTGTTTACAGAGACTTACAGACATACATACATAGATCCAAAAAAACAATACTTTTTTGTAGCCAGATCCTATGGACATAATTAGAGTTCGAATAATGTTAGATACGTTTTGAATTAATAACGTTCTTTTTTGAAGTCGCTTAAAATACTGTGGTGTTTCCAGATAGGTACCTACCTATTCGTACATGACTGCAGTCCAGTTAAATCTTCATTAAATCATTTTACCTTGATCATCTTTTGACTTAGCCAGCATTAAATATCATTGGAAATATCCAAACGCCAGTACGTGAGAACAACTCAATATTAAACAAACTCGATTAAAGCAGAAAGTATACACTTCGTACGTTACTAATTTATTATAAACAATGTGTAATGTTTAATTTAGGTGTTATAATAGTCTGATCGGAGTAGAACTGTGTGAGCGTCGCATTTGTGACTCTCTCTTATTATAAGGTAAATACCTATATTTCTGTTACACTGT
This sequence comes from Lerema accius, assembly GCA_001278395.1. NCBI lineage: Eukaryota > Metazoa > Arthropoda > Insecta > Lepidoptera > Hesperiidae > Lerema > Lerema accius. The sequence continues at coordinate 71,785 of LGAG01001109.1, read as the reverse complement.
GTACTTAAGTGGCATTGTTTAATGATTACCTATTATTAAATTTATAGTAAGGTCGCAAGGTGGGTGAGTGTTTGCTCATAAAATTACATTTATTTTATACTAACTACTATAAAATATTAAGTAATTATAAAATCATGTTATCTGGTAAAATAGGCTTTATTTAAATAAAAATATTACGCAATTAATTAATTAATATTCAATTATAAATGTTAATTCCGTACTTTCAAACGTTAATCGGTAAAATGGATCAATTGACTATTTTGTTGTGTGTTTTTTTTTTGGTTATTGTGGAGGTTTAATATTCAGCCGGATATAAAAACAACAAATTAATTAAAAGACAAATTAACACCAGTGACAGTTGTTTTGACATGCGCAATATTATATTTATAAAACTGTAAAGTAAATAAAAATATCACAATTATCAATTTAAATCTTCAATTTCAATTATACAACTGCAAATTATTTCTCGTCATAGATTCATCGTGTATTTTGGCAAGCTGGTAAGCGGCAATTTGGCAAGCTGTATTCAAATCATACTAATACACACTATACGGCGCGCTGCAAATATACTAGCAGTAACATACAAGTGTATTGTGTCAGGTAAAGATAATTTGTAATGCTTTTCTGTTTCATTATTAATGCTTGCTTTTAAATAAAGATTTACTTCATTAATAATCCTTAGAAGTCTCTAATCTAATATCTAATTGTGTGCAAAGTCTTGCACACGACGTTTTTTGAGAGCGTTGAAGACGCGCGTTTACATAAATACAAACGCGTTCCATTTGCGTTCCTAACGTTTTATATAATTAGTAGGTAAGCATCTATAAAGAGCAACGCAACTTGAACGCAAAGAGAACGTGCGTAGAAAACGTATCTTCGGCGCGTTAAATACATCGTTTCAAGGGCCCTTAATCCTAATTAAATGGTGCATCATTAGGTACATAGTTTACATTTCAAGTGCGATGTAATATCTAATCAAATTGTCTTTTCAGTTAATCAAATGGCTAGTAATGACTGACTCGTATAAAGAACAGCGTCCATTGCTGTGCGATGATTATTCCGATGAAGAGTTTGATATTAAGAATTCTAACTACCACCGACGTAAGCGACCCATTGTTGGCAACGGACGAGCTCGCAACTACGCGAAAGGTGCTGTAGCAGTCTTAACTCGCTGGCCAGGTAATATTACCAAGTCCTTACAGGTAATTAAAATTATGGAAATATCGAACAAACGAGCAGTTATAGTGATACGATGTGTGTGGTAAATAAAAGAAATTTTTGAGTTTAGAGAACACAAAATCATATCTGGCTACGACAATTGATCACCTTATAGTCATGTTCTAAATCATGGATGTAGGTTCGTGATACATAGATGTGTGATGTTTATATATGTGAGCAATAACCATTACCTATTTATATTATAATAATATTAAACGCTAACACACTCGTATCCCCGCAGTAGGATTCCCTATGTCGCGGGTGGCATGGACAACACAAATAACACATCACTAACACCCATGACCCGAAAACAAACATTTATGTGCCACATAAATATCTGCCGGGACGAAGCGAGGGGCTTCACAGGCAGGGTCACTGTCACTACCAACTGGGCTACGAGGTTTAAAACAATTTTATTTCTTTTTTCAGATAACTGTTCAACATCAGTTGCATATTGGTGGCTAGGCGTAAGCATGATTGCATTAATTATTTTCGTTATATACAATAGTGTACTTATATTTGGAATGATACCGACAGCAGATAAAAATACACCTGTTTATAGAGTATTCAATAATGAAATAAAGCCTAAAATACAAGTTTTTCCAGTGCCTCATGTGTATATGCACATAATCACAAATAGCAGTACTGATGTCCTTTCAAAAAAATACTTGGCTTATGCTACACTTGCCGCGAAAAAATATCCTAGTTTTAAATACAAGTTTTTAGTACTTTTAAACGATACGTTAAATGATTTTATCGATTATAAAGATGAAGAGAGAAATGAAATCGCGTTTAATACTTTATGGAGTAATGAAAGAATTAACAAAAAAATGTCTAGCAAGTATGTTGTTGTTGATTATGTATCACTAACAGCCTATTTAAATAATTCACCTATAAAAAAGTTTTGGAGACATTTGCCACCACATTTAATAGAGTTTTTGGTGCGAGCAGTGTCTATATGGGAAAAAGGTGGAATAGCTTTCAGCCCTAAGATTTTAATTCCAAATTCTTATGATCATCATTATGTTAATAAATTATACGAGATTTTAAACAGTTATAATAACTCAAGTAGCGCATCTGCTCAAAAAAGAAAAAAGGTTCACGAAGGTACGAGACGACCAAACAACATTCAAGATATAATAAAAGAACTAGATGGTCATGATAATAATAATTTTGTGAATACTGATCTCAGTGTAGCCGAAAACAATGATATCGATGTTTTATCGAAAAAAGAAAATACTTTGAAGTCTAAGCGAGATTCAAACCAAAACACTGGAACGGGCGATATCAATAAAAGCTATTTCCAAAATGACAAACTATTTGATAGTGACACGGATTTATATCATCGAAGGAACCATAACGTATCTAGCTATGCGAACAATACTCAGGTTACTAATAAGATGATACCTTTATTCCTAAAGTACCTATTTGAAAATAAACCTGAAAAGGTACTTGATGCGTCCAATGAAAACACAATTCCTGAAAAGTCTAAAGCCAGCACATCGTCAATTGATAGTTCAATAAATGTTAACCAAAATCAATCAGTATCAGTTGTAGATATTTTAAATGTAGCTGTAGAACATCATGAGAATATCGATAGTAACAAAAAATATATGCAACCTGATAATAAGCAAGAAGTATTAGCGGAGAATTCCTCATTCATAAATATTAACAAAAATGATAACGTACCAGAGCTATCAATGGATATAAAAGGACATATAATAGCATCTAAGACAGCTTGTCACGCATTTTTAGGAACAATGTTTAGTAATGTTGTCCGCCACACAGAGGAAGAAACGGTTACAGATTTTATTCTTTCTGAACTTTCACTATTTTGCAATGGACTATTAACATCGTGTCCTGGAGTTAATGTGATTTTAATCTAGATAAATTTTAATTTAATTATTAGTTGTTTTTTTTTATTATAATGTTGATGTCTTATATTAATTTTGTAATAAAAGGCGTTTTTAATGAAATACTATTGTTTATTTTTAACCTTAGTTTCTATCTTATATCTAATTTTAGTCGTGTTCAAAATATTGTCGTTGAGTTTCATTTAACAATATTTTGATCACAAGTTTTACATTTATGGCATCAGATAATGAATGCTTAATTTAAACACCATTCAGTTCGTCACGAATATCGCTTGTCAAGAAAAAGACTAGATTTCTTTATAATTATGTTAAATTGTAATTTTGATACTGTCAGCAATATCATTATTTCCTTATCAATAACTTCGATTCTTAAATCACTTGTTAAGTATGACGTTACATTTAGGTACGTAAGACCAAAATTATGTACAAAGAAACGTATCCCTTCTAATTTCAGCGCAAAAACTCACGATTGTTTTTGTCGTGGTTCACATATTGCACATTTTTTTATTAAATAAGTCCAAGCTTGACCATAATCCCACCTGATGGTAAGATTCGATAAAGTCTCATCTGGTGAGTATACAAAGTCAGCAAAAGATATTTATACGATAGTTTTAATTTTAGGGTATTATTTGATAGCCTTTCTTGACACGTTATTTCTTTCAATTGGAATTTCATGTCTGCCTCTCCAATTAAAGATCGAACGTCGGCATTGACTCATGATATTAAGAGGCTCACATCTTCTGCTGATGGACCAATAAATATAGCCTTCTGGACACTGATACATGAAACCTCGTAACTTGCCCGATTTAGAAACTTCACATTTAAATAAAACTGGAGAGCACTCTTCATTCTTTTCAAAAGGGAAGTGCCCCACAGCAGGGCATGAATATTTATCTTTTCCAACTGTGATCTGAAATAAAAAAAAATAACTGTACGAAAAGTATAAGACTATTTAATTAGTTGGGATTTTTATAACAATAAAAATTAGACATTATAAGATTTAATAAACACTTACAGGTGCTTTGTAGTATGCATCTAGGCGCTTTACTCGACGTCTTTGAGCAATTTGTCCATCACATTTTTTGTCAGCCTTCTTTTCTTCCACACACTGAGTTTTACTTTCATCATAAATTGTATTGTTTGGACAATGGAATACGGCCACTTTCATTTCGTGACTATCATCATCCTCAGTACACTGATAGAATAAATTACAATATTTTGGATGGCGTCTAAATCCTGTAGGGCATACGAATACGTATTGGTCATCATCTGTTTCAGGGCATTCCTTATTGGATGACTCCTGTTCTGTAGTTGACTCTTGCCCACTCTCTGTGGTCGAACTTCCTTCTGTTGTGGCTTGAGTTGTTGACTGCTCCGTTGTTGATGATTGACTTTCAGAACTTTGTTCTGTGGATTCCTGTGTAGTTGACTGTTCAGCTTTTGTTGTTTGATCTGTAGTACTTGTGCTTGATTCACTTGTAGTTGTTTGCTGTGTGGTTGTAGTCGTTTCTTCATTTGAAGTTGTAGTTGTTTGTTCAGTTGTCGTAGTTGTTTGTTCCGATGTACTTGATTGTTGGGTGGTACTTGACTGCTCAGACGTAGATGAGCTTTGTTCCGTGGTGGATTGTTGTGTTGTACTTTGTTCTGTTGTTGACTGTTCTGTAGTGCTTTGCTCAGTGGTAGATTTTTGTGTTGTACTTTGTTCTGTTGTTGGCTGTTCCGTAGTACTTTGTTCAGTGGTAGATTTTTGTGTAGTACTTTGTTCTGTGGTAGATTTTTGTGTGGTGCTTTGTTCAGTGGTTGATTTTTGTGTAGTACTTTGTTCTGTTGAAGATGATTCTGTACTACTTTGTTGCGTTGAACTAGTTTGTTCGCTTGTGGATGATTCTTGTGTACTGCTTTGATCAGTAGTACTAGATGATCCAGTTGTAGTAGAACTTTGAGTCGTTGATTCAGTTGTCGCTTGAGTTGTTGTAGTTGTTCCTTCTGTAGTAGTCGATTCAGTAGTCTCTTCTTGTTTAGCTGTCGTTGTCGTATTATTTGTATTTTCAGTTTGAGATTGTGTCCCACTGCAATCACGCGGTGGATAAACTGACTCTTCATGGTTACAAGTTTTAAGGTTTGGATCCCATATAGTCCCTTCGCCGCAGTCAAAATGATAGATTGAAAATGTTTTTCCATCTCCCCCCCAATCAACGCATCTATAAAACTTTTTACAATCATATGGATCTGCATAAAAACCTGCTTCAGTACAAGTATAATTACCATTATCTGGTTTTTTAGTAGAACTTTCCTGAGTGCTTTGAACACTACTTTGAGTAGTTGTGGATTCAGTTGACGAAGTTCCTTTTGTTGGTTGTGACGTCTCATTACTTACTGTTGTTGTGGTCGTTGTTGTTTTTGCCGTCGTTGTAGTTGTTGTTTTGTCTCCAGTTGTTCCCCCATTCTCACACGATGGATTTGATACGTCTTGAGGATGATTACAAGCAGTTATATCCTGATCCCATATTGTACCCTCTCCACATGTAAAATCATATTTTGTAAATCCACCTTTTCCATTATCAACACATCTATAAAACATTTTACAATCCTTTGAATTACCAAAATATCCAGCTTCTTCACAAATATCTTCATGTGTATTACTAGTAGATGTAGATGCTGTTGATGAAGTTGTAGATGATTCAGTTACTGTTTCATCATGAATTGTTGCAGCTGTAGATTTTTCTGTAGTTGCACTGGTAGTAGTTGACGTACTTATTGATGTAATTGGTTTTTCTTGACTAGAATGAGATGGAGCCGTCGTCGTAGTAGAAGTAGTAGTAACTGATCCACTTGTTTTACTGCATAGAGAAGTATCACTATCATGGTCACATGCTTGAATATCTTGAACCCAAATTGTCCCGTCACCGCATGTAAAATCATACTTAGTAAAACCACCTTTACCATCTCCTACACAGCGGAAGAACTTCTTACAATCATTCGAATTTGCATAAAATCCTTCTGAAGTACATTCATCATTACTTAAAGTATTTTGTGTTTTTTCCGTTGATTCTGACGTGCCTTCAGATATTGTAGTGGAATGAATATCTGAATTGTCTATTTCAGGTTCTTTATCCATTGAACCGCAATGCGAATTCGAAGACGCATGATTGCAAGCTAGAATTTTTTGGTCCCAAACAGTTCCTTCACCACAAGTAAATTCATACTTATAAAAACCTCCTTGTCCATTATCAGTGCACCTATAAAACTTTTTACAGTCAGTTTCATCTCCAATGAAACCTTCTTGTATGCATTGGTAAGATTTGGGTGGTTCTTTTGTTGTAGTTGAATTATCGTTGGCTTCGGATGTTGAACTAGCTATCGTATAATCTGGTTCTTTTTCGTTATTATTCTGAGTAGTCGTGGAATGGCAAGGACTTTTAACAGAATTAGCGTGGTTACAAGCACTTATCTCGGAATCCCAAATTGTACCATCCCCGCATGTAAATTCGTAGATAGTGAAACTTCCTTTACCATCATTAACACACCTATAAAACTTTTTACAGTCGCTAGAATCACCCATGAAACCTTCCATTTTACATTCTTTACCATCGCCTTTCGAAGTAGATGATTTTACGGTTGAACTGCTCTCTAAAATGTTTTCTGTTGATCCGCTCTCATGATTGCTTTCAGTGACATGGTTATTATTTACTTCTTCGTCCTTCAAGGTTGTTGAAGAACTTGATGCACCTTCATGAATAGGAGATTCATTGGTTCCACATGAATCAACCGCCCATGCATGATTGCAGGCCTGAATTTTTGAGTCCCACACAGTACCCTCTCCACAAGAAAACTCATAGCGTGTATAACTGCCTTTTCCATCTTCAACGCATCTGTAAAACTTCTTACAATCCTGCTTATCACCCATAAAGCCATTAGCCATGCATTGATTATTTGAATCTGATGTGGTTGATGTTAAAATTGTAGAACTACTACTCAATGTTGTATGTTGAGTGGATGTTTCACTGCCAATACTAATAGTGGTAACATTTGGATTGTTTGTTGAAGGACTCAAATTTGCTGTATTACTTCCTCCACATTTTTCCACTGCCCATTCGTGATTACAAGCAGCAATTTTAGAGTCCCAGACAGTACCATCACCACATGAAAATTCATATCGAAGGAAACCTCCATTCCCATTTTCAACGCATCTGTAAAATATTTTGCAATCCTTATCATCACCCATAAACCCATTGCTTTGACAATTATTACCTTTATTTGTGGCAGGTGTCATAAAGTTAGTAGTTGAGCTCATAGTTGTAGTTTCAAACGTATTGTTAGGACCCTTATCCTCATTTAAATTTGTATTATGACTGTTATCGTCACCGTGAGCTATTGTAGGTGCTGAAGTTCCTGGATTATCTTGTATTGAAATATCTCCACACGATTTAACAGCCCAAGCATGATTACAAGCCTGTATATCTGGATCCCAAACAGTCCCTTCTCCGCAAGTGAATTCGTGACGAGTATAGCCACCGTCGCCATTTTCTACACATCTATAAAATTTCTTACAATCACTAGCGCTCATAAAACCAGAAGTTTTACATTGGTTTCCTTGATTTGCTACATTTTCCGTGGTTGTAGTGGACTGCAACGGAGAATTACTTTGTTGTGATTGGTAACCTGAATCATAATCGCTATCTGGAATATTTTTCTGTGTTGTAGTATGAATAAGAGAAACTGTCGTTATGATTGTATTATCTGAACTTGATGGACTAACATTGCTTTCATTTTGTGTGCTATTGCCTCTTGTAGAACCGCATGACTTTACTAACCATACATGATTGCATGATTCTATTTCGGAATCCCACACTGTACCGTCTCCACATTTATACTCATATTTTGTAAAGCTTCCATCGCCGTTATCGACACATCTATAAAATTTCGCGCAATCATTGGCATTTCCAAAAAATCCATTTGATCTACATTCTGTTGTTTCATATGTATTAGAGGAACCAATAGCAGCTGTGGTTAATGATGTTGGTTGCGTTACTGTTGATGTAGTTGTTTGAATTTCTTGTTCACTGTTTTGACTTTCATAATAACTTTTATAAATTTCAGTATTGTATGACGAAGAAGCCGTACTATGGTATTTTAATGTTGTAGTTTCAATAACCGCACCAGTAGCTGATACGTTTTGACTAGATTTTTTCCCTCCGCATTCTTTAACAGCCCAAGCGTGATTGCATGCTTCTAGTTCTTCATCCCATACTGTACCTTCAGTACATGAAAACTCATACACAGTAAATCCCCGTTTTTCATTTCCGATACATCTATAAAACTTTTTACAATCATTTATGTCGCCCATGAATCCTGCTTTAGTGCACCTATTACCAGTACCTTTATTATACGGTTTCGAGATCGCTATTGTCGTACTAGAAAATATGTTATTTGATGTTTGAGTCTGAGTTTGACTAGGCTGATATGAATGAACGACTTCCAGATGAGCTGGTGCACCTTCATTGCCATAGTTAAATTGACTTTGGCTTTGGCTAATCGGAGTTCCATAACTAATTTGAGTTTGATTTTGTCTTATATTGGCCGTATTAAGCCGATCTCCAAAATTAATTTGTGTTTGATTCTGTATCGCAGGTCCTGTACTTATTTGTGTTTGTATCTGTGTAACTTTTGAACCGTAAGAAATTTGTGTTTGCTGTTGAATGATATTACTTGGTGTTACTTCGTTGTATTTAATCTGTTCGTTGAAACCTATACTATTTTCATCATAACTGTTGCCTTTACCGCATCGTCTTCGTTGTACAGCCCAAGGATGGTTACAACCTTGAGTATCGTCATCCCATATGGTTGATTCACTGCATGAAAATTCATATCTTAAAAAGCCTCCTCTTTGATTGCCTACGCATCTGTAAAATTTTCTGCAATCCTCATTGTCACCCATGAAGCCATTAGACGTACATTGAACACCATTTCGTTTATTTGGTTTTTGGGTAACATAGTTCGTAGCTTGGGTATATTCCCAAGGTTTCTTAGAAGTTACTAATGTTTGTATGTTCCACGGTGATACACTAGATGAAGTAGTAATTCCACTGTTTGCATGCTCAGAGGCTAACAGCCAAGGATAAGTTGTTACGTATGAATTTTCAAACTTTACAGGTTTAGGGGTCATAGTGGTACTAGAAAAAGAGTTTGAGACTTTTGGTGGTTTCGTAATAATCGGCGAAGGTACTTCATTTATCTCTTTATGCAATCCATCAATTTCATTTTCAATGTACTTTTCTGTGGAAGTAATGAATTTATCTCCACTTAAACTACTACATCCTGATCGCTTCGTGTTTCGAGGATGGTTGCAAATTTCTGTTTCTGGATCGTAAACAGTGCCTGGACCGCATTGAAACTGTAAAAAAATTAACCAATCGATTAATATAAAAATAATTTTAAATGAAAGAGGCTCTAATCTACCTAAGTTGCGTTTTCTATAGAAAAGCAGACAGGTTACCCGCGTCTTGGTTTTGATGTAGGAATTAAATACTTCTACTCAGTTATTGCACGATTACTTAATTCATAAACATACGTGTGGAAAAAGAAAAAAGTTAATTAAGTTTTATATTGATTGCGATTTACTTCAGAAAGCAAAGGAGGTACCTAATTATTTCGAGAGTAAAGTATGTTATGGTAAAAGATTAAAAATATGACAATTATAATTTTACCCTATAAACTGTGTACTTTCCACTGTTGGCCTTCAAACAGCGGTAGAAGACTGAACAATCAGCAGCATCAGCTAGGAACCCCTCACTCGTACACAGTATGGGATCAGGTTTAGGTCCTGAATACAGTTTTACTATTCGCCCACTAACTCGACCGTGTCGCTGACCTTCTGTTGAATTATCTGAAACATTTTGCAAATAAACTTACAAGAGTTGTTAATACCTATTTCGCATTAATACAAAAAACAATAAATCAGTGTATTGTATTTTATTGTATGTTGTATCTATTGTAAAAAAAAGCTTCGAAACCTAAAACAAGACAATAAGCAATAAAATAGGGAATCATGAGCCGAAGACCTCGGGAAATTGAGGTAACACATACGAGGTTACAAAGAACAGTAATATTAGAAATTACACCTAATTATATATCGATTCTACATACCATTTTTGTGTGAATATGTTATGTCGAGCAAGACTATAAGTACTAGGCAATGTTGGAAATATTTTCGTGACATCCGAAAAATAGTCATCCTTGTAGGCAATGTTTGACGAAATTCAGTCTAAATAACAGTCATACTGACAATTGCGGTTGATATCTGAAACAACACCGTTATAAGTTACACAAGAGTAAGTTACATAAGACATCCAAAATATAAATAGATAGATCTTGTGTTGAATAACAAAAATTATTACATACATAATATTCTTTAGCAAAACTAAGTCCCTTTGAATTTTTTGTTATTGAAATCAATAACAAAAAATCTTTAGTAAGTCAATGCGGAATATTACATACTATTAAGTAGGTCAAGACCAGCGAATTGAGTGCCAACGACCGCTGTTGACCTTAATCGAATATTCTCATTAAATATGCGGAATTGAGAAGTAATACCTAATCGCAGTGACGTAATAACATAGTTACTCGGGTAATAACCGCCCCTAGATACTTCCATAACTCTACGGGTCGAGACTCTTCTTATAATGAGAGAGAGGGCGTAATATTTGCCTTAATGATTATTTATCTTAGTTTATTGTCCTTTTTTACAAGCTTTTATTTAGTTTCACCTGTACGGTGTTTGTAATGAAATCTTGCAAGCTAAATTTCACCCACTTTCCGGTGTCCGATTGAGCTAAAATTTTACACACTAGTCCAGTTCTGATGACAATGCATGTTTATAATAAGCATGATGTGATACTGCTACCAGGATCGGCTCCAGACGATTGAACTCCTCAACGGTTAACAGTAGGGACTTCAAATTTTGCATTTTAAATTTTAAGTTCTTTTTCTTATTAACAAGTAATAAAAGCTTGTTTAAAAAAATATTTTTTAATTTTACTTGTTATTACTCTCCATCCACCTCATTCGGGGAGACTTCGGGAGAAATTTCGAAATTATACGAAAGTATAAACGCATCCTACCCGCATGCAATACTAACATCACTCATGCAACTTGAGAGCAAACAGAATTTTAAATTCATATTTATGCAGGTATCTTACGAAGTTTATCTCCACCAAAGCCTTTAGTAATTTAGAATACCTATACATTAAGTATTTATCTTAAAAATTAAAGGGGCGTGAACTGGAAAAAAGTTTGTAAGCAGTCATAAAGCCGATTGCAATTCCGTAAGCAATAAATTTCATTTATGGTAGTAATAAATAACATCAAATATTATATTCTAACTGGATCTTTAAGTACAGTATATCTTTCACGAATAATTACTTTCAAAATCCCTTGTCAAGACGTTATATTTATTATTCACACGGACTTTCAATTTGCTAGTAAGTGCATCAATTTAGGTATCTTTTTTATTAAAAAAATGTGCTGTCACCGCTGTTTACTGATAAAAAATTACATTTACCTAAAAATGTATTACTATAATTTTTGTTATTATTTTCTGGAAAAGTACCGATTGTGTTCTAACCTTCAGCCTAGCTCTGTTAGTATTTTTAAATAATAAAAGTTAAAGTCGATGTGTAAATGTATTAGGTACGAGTAGGTAAGTAGAATTTACAAGCGCACCCTTGTTTCGTAACTTATTTCGTTTAAAGTTTGAGACAATGTTAGAGTTATAATTAGACGTTCCCATTAGATGAGATGAAAAAATTATGGTAATGAATATTCCAATGACTTCATCATTTTGTTTCTTCAAACAACGGATGAGTATTTCCTGTTTTACGTCATAAAACCATTAAATTCCGCGCATGACTTAATATTTTTTATTTCTCGTATTCACACTATATTAAAGTAAGTATGTATGGAATCTAATTCACTCGAATCGGTTCCTTCTGTCCGTGTGCAGCAGTAAAGGCCAATAGGGCCAACACCAACTATCCATCAAAACAATTACCTAAGTGTTAGTTTGAAAGAATTGAATTTAAATAATGTCTTTTTATAATTCTAATCTATACACAAAAGTAGCATAAACAACTTCGGTATAAAATATTTCGCTTACACAGCATGAACGCGATTAATTCCAAAACGAATAACAATGTGTTTCGAACGTGGTTTATAACAAATTAGCGATTTATTCGACACGCGGGAATTGTTATTTTTTCGCTAAATGCATCGGCTGCAACAATAACTTACGCCAAATAAGTAAGGATTTTTAGACCTTTGTATGTATGTATTAACAATCAAATTAAATTCAAAAGTTAGGTACTTTGAAACATTTGTATTACTTTGTATTTGTATCGCCTAACGCCTACGTTCTTATTTTTTTAAGATTATTAGGTAATTTTAATATTTGCTATGATGGCAAGTATAAAATATATGCACCAAAAAAGTAACACAAAAATAATGCTAAGCATTCAACGGGTGATTTCATTCGCAAATAGCTCTGCGGTTATAACGTTAAAGGCAGAAAAACAAAAGGAACGATCATGTTCTATTGAAGTTGAACTACATAATAACACCGAATAACATCGCGAACATCTTCAAACCACAACATTACAGGAGTGAATTTTAAAAGAAAAATCACGTTCAAGATTAGAGTGGTCGGTGAGGGCCATCCATGCTCATTCCCTAAGAATTCCCAGCAATCCCTCAGCCATTTTTCTCCTTTAAAGGTCAACTGTGAATAACCAAGCAACCTTCGTACGAACAAATCGTCGTTCATACACACCTGGTTCATTGCCACGAATAATTACAGCTTGGAGACGTAGCAAAAAGGCCAAACAGAACTCGCACGAAGAGCTGTTTCAACTTTTTATATCTAGATGACACACTGCCTTTACTATTCAGACCAGTCTGGGCAGGTAATCTAATTGCATGTTGTGTGGTAATATATTTTTAGTGAAATACTTCGCGAAGGGACATTGATTTTTTGTTATTTTTTACTTTATTCTCATGTGAAACCATTTCAATGAGATTAAATTTTTTTCGTAAAATAAATTTTCTGCTTGGTATGTAAAAAGAAAAGCAAAACGCCTGCAGTGCCACCATACGAGTACCTAGCCGCCCATAGACGCCTATCAAAAATCTCTTACGATGTAGGAAAGACTTATTTTCTGTTGTAGTAGTTATTCCTTAGTAGGTAAAGTTAGTTTACGTTATTCCTAAATAGTCCTAGTAATACACACTTCTGGTCACAAAGTAGCCATTAATACTTATTCGTTCTACTGTTGCCTTACTGCCCCTGAGCACAGATGGTTGCCTCTATTATACTGAAGTATACTCTGGCTCTCACTCTATTGCAGTTTATATTCTATACCACTCCAATATGGTCCAAATAATACCTATATTTATATACGACTCTCGTGTGTTGAATAATCATAATCCGTAACAGAACAGTTAAAAGTTTATGATTCTAAGCCAAATGCGAATTTCGACCGCTAAATATTTTGTGGCGGCCCTAAAATTATATAGCCAGTGTCACTTCCACAAAGGACACAAATTTTATTGCAATTCACATGTTATAATCCGTCATCCCGTTTCAGCTGCAGAGTGTGCCAAAAATGGACATACTTATTCAAATACAAACTCTAAAAGACGTTACCTTCACTTCTGGCGCATATGTAATCTTTATTTTTTATTACGTTTACAATCAAATCCAGGAGAACCCTTAATTCTACGTGAATGATTACGAATGACCAAGTGACAGGGCTGTATATTTCCATCTTATTTCTTAACATAAGAAGTCTCCATTTATTTTCCCAATGTAATATTTATAAGGACCGTTCATCAGCCTTTTACTTTTCTTTCATTGAGTGTAAAGTTGCATAACTCAGTCGACGGGTGAGAGCCAATATAAATTTACAACTTCGACTTATTGAAGGGTGCATTAAAACTGGTTCCATGAAGATTCCCTGGCCAGGTTTGCGGTCAGAACTGCATTCTTGGGGTTTGGTCTGATTGAGGCTTGATAATGTACGGCCTAGGTTTAAATTGCCATCTCTAAATATATAATAAGTTGCTTACAATGGCGCAACCATTAGGGGTTCGCGAAGGCGTGATAAATTTTTCCTTAACACCCGTCGTTTTTTAATGATTAATGAAGGTACTAGCATCTACATCGTAAGTTAAATACTTGAGTGAAAATATTTTTTACCGCAATATTTTCTGTTAAGGAAGTATGTATTTAGAGTATAAATTCCACTTCAGTGTTAAGGTATCCTAATATGTAGAGAATTCTTGTGATGCTAATATTGGCTACAGCTCTTCAAGGGTTTACAAACTGTCCACAGGGCCGTCTTTACCCGGGGGTGCAAGGGGTGCAGCCGCACCCGGGCGCGGGGTACTAGGGGGCGCGCGGGCGCCGAGAACAAGAAATTTAGAATTTTATATAGGTACCTATTTACCAATTGTGAATAATTGGCTAAATACATGCTAAATCATAGTTATGTTAGGT
>LGAG01001109.1:30363-48470 GCA_001278395.1 Lerema accius | reverse complement strand
TATAATTTATCAACTCATTACTCTTATTTTCGTTTACAAAAATGAGATTATGCACGGCATTCGAATAACAATTAATAACCGAGGTCATTTACCGTGCCCAAAATATTATTTATGACCATACCAGTGTGATGATAGTAAGTATATGACCATCATCATATCACTGGTAAAAAGATAGAAATGTAATTCACTCAAGAGTATTTGAGCCCTTCTGGAGGTAAGATTGAAGAATTATAATTAGTAGAATAGGGGAAAAAGATCATATTATATGATAGGTTCTAGATGACAGCGCATTTTTATTAAAAAGTAAAACGGAGGTAGCCCTGATAAAACGGAACTTGACTCAGAAAGATATTAAAAGCTATCATTTCAGTGAGTAATCAATTACGGTTTAAGCTTAGCATAACTTTTAAATTTTTTAGTGTGCATTCAATGAAAAAATGCTTAGTGCTTATATAATACTAAGCTTCACAAATGCAATTAGAGGTTAATAAATCTGAACCTTTCGTTTAATATAAAAGGATTTAAGAGAAGGTATCTTAAGAAAGAACATAATAAGAATTATGATGTAAATATAAGTAGTATATTCGTATAATAAGTTGTGAGTTAAGACATTTTATACATTCTTAACGTACCGCAACTGTAGTAGGAATTTTGCTAATTTACGACCACAAAAAAAGTTAAATAATTTTATTGATATTTTGACCAAGGCTTACATGTTCAATAGTAACTCAAAGTATTACTCAAAAGCACATAGTTTAAATAAGTGTATTCATTTAATTATAACTATGTTTCATATGTTATATATTGAAAACTTTGCATTGCATTAATTACTAAAATATGGAATGTAGAGAAGATTAGATTAAAATTGCAAGCTACGAAATGTACACTTGGAAACGTTGCTCCACAAAAAATAACTGTGGTATGGATGCACAGTTAGTCCCTATACCATGTCTTCTATAGGTAATTTTTCATAACTCTCTGACATAAAAATAGAGCAGTATCGCAATTAATATACCTTATTCCTTACTCCTTACACGATTACAGAGGCATGTCTTTGAACAATGCTATCCTTTTAAACCGTAAGAGTGCAAATGAACGATCGATACCATCGACGGTCACATACCAAGCTAATTGAAACTCACGCTGTGAACTGATTGTTGCATTTGCTTGAAGACTATAATCATATCTACTTATGTGTTGGAGTTTTGTAACAACCTATATAGTATAGCTTAGGTGTCAACCGAATGAGTTCCGAATTCGTTTCCGACCTGTGCATGTACTCGTACTTAAATGTTCGTAGACTACTTTAAAAAATAGGACAAATAAATTTGACTAACGTGAATAAAAGTATATTTAGGTATATTTCCATTAATGTGTATGTGTATGAAAAGTGTTACTTTACATATTGTCCTATGTCCTATTTTCGAAGTCAAAATAATGTAAGCCTAACGACCTTAAAAATTGTTTCGTAGTGAAAAACATTGTTCTACGTAATAATAAAATTAAAATCTGTTGTCATTTTCGTTAGAACGTGGTTTTGACGATCGCACACAAATAGTCAAAGGTAAGAGTCTATCAAAATATTCCACTGACAGTCACTAAAAATAATTCTTAATTCGTTTTGCAAATTTTGAGCGGCAAATGACTTCGGTTCAAATTTGTCATGGAATTATCCTGTGTATACTTTTTTTACGACAGAATCAATTTTAACACTTCTCAACAACTGCAAAATAAAATTATGAGAAATGTGACGTCTCCTTCTTTTATTTATTTGAAAATTTTGAAACACACCTTAGTATGCAAATATTATTAAAAGTCCACAAAGACAATTATAACCTTGGGTAGATATTCCTTAGCTTTATCATTGCTACTTGTGTAATACACATAGACAAAATTCAGACGTAGTGATATTAACTAGCCTATTTTTATATTTTAGTTCCTGAACTTTTCAAGAATACTTCAAAAGTATGATGAATTTAGTATATTCCTTAGTATTCATAGTGTAATTACCTATCTTTCGAATAAGAATACCATTTTATTATGCGAAGATAATGCAACTGGCATTACGGATGCAATATAATTGACAAATCTCAGAAGCAGTTCGTGTGTTAAAGCGCCCAATGGATAAAATACGGCAAAATAGGAGAAATAAGCAATGTCGGAAGCCTCACAACTACTTTAAACCTTCCGATATTCCTATTGTCCATTCACTAACCACTATCAATGCTATAATATCAGATAATAAGGGAGATTCACTACCTGATGGTTAAATTGTTTTATAAAGTATTCAATTTCGAAAAAACCTGTACCGCTAAATTCTTTTGAGATATTGATCTACGATTATCTTAATTAGGATGTCACGCCTAGTTAACGAATCATTATAAAACTGTGTTAACTATTTATTAGAACCTAAATAATATGTTACATTACATATTGATTGACAATTATGATTAGTCGAATAAACTAAGTGTAATTATAGATCGTATTACGAATACCGCCTATTACACGCCGCGAAGTACGCGTTAGCAAATAAAAAACATCATTAACAGTAATCTTTATGGTAGTTCGGTGTCTATGGTTAAAAAAATACCAAAGGTACCTTATAGTCTGATGTTTTTATATCCTCTAATGACTGCGTTTCTTATAAACTACGAATTTACATGGGGGCATCGGTAATCGTTGTGATTCATAGAACGAATAATTCGAAAAAAACACGGGCAATGGTCTAAAATTTGGCGTGAAATTATCATGTTTTAACCATCAAAAATCTCCTGAGAGTAGTCAAAATTTAAATTACTTACTATTTGTCATTGTGGTTAATGTTATTCCCATTAACAGTCAATAAAAAATATGATTATAAGTACATAATAATTATGACGTATTGCAATTAATTGTACCATAGTCTATTTTCTAAACTCAAGAATTTTACCTCACAATTAAATACTTTATTCATTTATTACCCTTTTTCCTAGTTTAATTAACGGTAATTATATAATTATATATTTTCCGCTTAAAAATATAGCTTGAGTAGCAAGAATAACAAGCTTCAAAGCTTGCTTACTCGTAAAAAAGCTCGCTAACAAGCTCAAAGCTATCTTAGAACGAATACAGTCAATGTTCTCACTATCGATTGAATTAACAAGAACAGGGTCTTACACCAGTTATCGGCTTGTATATCTTGAACAAATAGCAGTTTAGAACACAGCGGTGAGCTTTGTGTCCCTTTTTATGTATTTAGTGCTTTTAGTTTTATTTATATGACTGAAATATAGCGATACACATTAATTATTGGTTTTGTAAATTAAGTACGTCTCCGTACATATATACACACTCACACACATATACAATATACATTACACACACATACAATTTATTTTTTACTAGCATGGCAAACCTTGATTGTAGGGTTGTGTAACATAAGGTTTTATTAAATAGTTCATTTTTTTAGATAAAATAAATAAGTTTGTTTATTCATATCCCTGTATTAATATTAGGTATGCTATATTGTAACGGGCTAGCAAAAAAAAACATTGTCCACGATGATCATTTAAATTATTTAAGACTTATTGATATATGAACAATGTAAAAAAATCGGCGAAGTGCGAGTCGAACTCGCGCATGAAAAATTCCGTACCATAATCTATAAAATAAAATTACGTTTGTTGTATGAGGACTTTATTATTTGCTGTTATAGCGGCAACAGAAATACTTAATTTGTAAAAATTTCAGCTATCAAGCTATCAAGGTTTATGAGATATAGCCCGCTGACTGACATCGGTACAAACAGACAGCGGAGGCTTGGTAATAGGGATCCGTTTTTACCTTTAAGTACGGAACCCTAAAAAACTAAGTATGTTCGATTAAAATTAATTATATCATATTTCTTCGTATCAAAGTCATGATTGTTCAAGAACTTACTGAAAAAAAAATTGAATGAAATTGTTTAACTAATTGCAACCCGTTCATTATTAAACGTTGATGTATCAAAAAGTTTAAAACAGACTCTTATGGGAAATGTATTTAAAATCTGCAATCATGCACTTAAGTGCATTTATACGGTCCGGTTTGATACATCAAGATTTGACAGGTGATTTAGAATTAACGTCAGAAGCTTTCACGGCAACAAACGAAAACCGTAGTCATGATTTATAACGTCCTTAAAATAAGAATCAAAAATCTTGATATCAATAAAAGACGATTCACTGTTTTAGGTTTATAGCACCCTTTGGCGCGAATACGTCTTTAATTTTTTTTTATTTGCCAACATACGGGGGCAATCCTAAAAACCTTATAATAAAAAAATCGGGGGATACAGTTTGGTTTTGTAGTTTCAAAACTATCGTCTATTATATTATATCCAAAATTAAATCATACCACCCTAGATAGCTAAAGGATCAAAGAATTGATAACAATACGTGATAACAGTAAAAAAATCGCGCGCGGTGAAGGGGGATGCGCAGCCATTTTGAGATTATTTTACGACGTAAATAAATACTTATCTAAATAAAAATATTTTATTTATAAATATTAACCAGTAACATAAAGGTATTCATGTACAACACACAGCCGTGTCCATTTCACAGCTATACAAGTATTTTTATTTTTAGCTACATCTAGAATTTCAATTAAATGAAATTGAAAAGTATTTGTGCGTTACATCTACACACAACAGCCATATTGACAGAGAATAGAAACTCAAGATTAGAATTACTGGATCAGTAGGAATCGAACTTAGACCGACATAATTATCATTGCACTACATAGCTCATAACCTTTATACATAATATCCACAATAAAGACAAAATACGTGCGAGTCTAAAACAAATGTGATATACATTGAAAACTGTACAGTACAATTGTTCTGCCCTCCTTATTCTGTAACGGCGATCTATATCACACATTAGATGGATTAAGACGTTAGTTTTGCCAATACGATATAGGATCCGAGTTTATAAGGTTTCAAACACACTTACGAGACTTAATTACCAGTTGTTTCAGCACATTTTTAGATTAAGATATCTATTCCAGCCCATTAAACAATGTTTCAATTAGGTTAACCCACGTGTTTTATCGTAACATTTTATAAAAAAAAGAAAATATGAGGTTGAGGATAATTTATTTTAAAACGTAAATGACAGTATCAAATACGCGGTAGTACTTTACGAATTATCGTATCAATGTTTAACATTATTCTAATATTGTAGAGTTCTAGTATGATAAAAATTATGTCAAGAAGCGTCAAATAGATTAAAAATAAACACGATGTTTGATAATAATATTATCCAATGAAACTGATATAGGTACACAAAAAATATTAAAATATGATTTTATGTACCATTTAAAAATATTAGTGCAATTAATATAGATTATATGAGATGACCCAGACACGATTCACTTGGTGCATTAGATTTCAACGAACGCACTAGGTTTTTCACAAATATTATTTTAATTTCCTAAGTTCAATTATTTTTAAATAATTATAAAATTTAATAATGAAATAAAATTTAGTTTATTGTTATTATTATATTTGATGATTTAATGCTGTTACCTAAATAAGAAATTATCTAAATACCTTCATTTCAAAACAACTTCCACAACACTTACCTATTTTCGAAGATCACGTCGACATATTTTCACAAGATTATCCAAAAAAAAAATCACGTACACTATTAATATCGTATTGTCTTTCTATTATATTCAGTTCTATAATTTTTTGTTCAAAAATGTTATAATAGACAAACAAATTAAAGAAATGCTTGGAGCTCTTTCCTGCGGTGGAGCTAGTTCGAAAATGGCGGTTTTTCCTAAGGGGCTGTGATCGTCCTTGCGTAGCGACAAGGTCTCAACGATGCTATGTATGGACGCGCGGCTTTAATCCTCTGCCTCTTATACCCATCGTCATCGTACAAGCATTTAAAAGACTCGGTGCGATTACAAGTTCAGTAGCGCAAAGATTAATAATAGTCCTGTGATCCACAACAAAACGACAGCCGCAGGAAAAACACTGCGCTTATCTAAGATTCGTTACGCATACATTAAATTTTCTGCTTGCTACATTTAAATGTACATTTTACGCATTTTAAATACAAGTATCAATTAGTCTTTCTAGGGTATTAATTAGTAATTAAGAAATTTACTTTCATGCAATGTTTATTCAACAAGCTACAATTTTATTTACAAATTTTATATACAGTAATATAGAGTTTGCTCGATTATTTTAACATTTTTTAAATCTTATATTATTATGGTCTGTAGACCGGTCGCTAGACAATAAATAAAGTCATTAGGTAGTTCATTAAGTCATTATTTAAAATATAAAACATCACAGTTTTGTGTTACAAAATTATTATAAAGAACATCACTCATACTATCTTACATACTAATTACAAAATTCTCGGCATAATTTTTACTTTGACTGAGAATACCAGTCTACAAAATAGTAGGTTAAAAAAGTTTTGAATAATTTTACATCTACATTCTGAGGTATAAATTAAAGTAGTTTACAATTTACATTTGCAACGTCCGCATACGTACTAATTGTAAATTAAATTACATATTTAAAGAGTTTTATGTATTACTGCAACAAAATTATTCCGCATACATTTTTAGACATACTTACCAAAATAAATTATAGATAGGTAAATTAAATTACAAACATGGCTTCAACCCATTAAACACTGACTTCAGGGCATAGACTCTCTTTATAACTGAGAAGGCATACTTTTGTCTCGCTGCTCTAATGCGGATTAGAAGAACCCAGTATCGGAAATCCTTATCCTTTCCGAAGACCTCCGACGTGTCCTACCAGTTATCTCCTAACGATAACGACGGGTGGACGTTGGTGGATGGACGATAAGTGTCAGCTTAACGTGCCCTCTAAGGCACGGAAGCACTCAAGAATTTTAGTAGCGGTCACCCATTTAATTTCTGACCTCGCCTGCAGTTGCTTAACTTCGTCGATCACTTACGTTTAACACAAGCAACCGGACTATGAACGCTTCAATCCGTTATAGATAGCCGCATAAATAATTAAGTAAGTATATGGATAAAAGAAAACCTTTTATGCTTAGTTTGTAAGCTATTCCGAGGTATCAATGGGAGTCTTTAGATTGTTTATAACATAAATTTTTAGAAAATAAGTACGTAAAACAATCCACGTACTCAACTCCACTTTTAAGCACCAAATAGAGACTCTATTTTGTGGTAGAAGGAAGGTATAATCAGTTGCTTTGATAAGTACTCGTATATACGCACATCGAAAACAATTCGTCAAAACATTAGGTTTTGGGGGTTTCGGTGTCAAGTGTGTGCTGTACATAGTAAGTTACTGATCAACCTTGACTTGACAATAACCTTTTATATCGAGGTGAAGATTTGGTTTCTGTAACAGGATAAGCATCCATTATGATGTTTACTTTCCTGCATTCCAGCCTATAGTAGTATTTTAAATTCCGGTTGATTCTTATTCTTATCATTATGCAGTTAAGGACTGTAATAGATAAACTGTCCTTTAGATTTATAAATAAACATAAATAATTACAGCCAATTTTGTCAGTGATTTTATCAACTGTAACTTTGCAAACTTTCGTGATCTTCCTATTAATAGATAGGTAGATAGGTCTATCATGAAAATAATTACCTGCTCCAAAATACACAATGCAATATATTTCCTAATCATAAATGTAAGTTGGCAATCATTTACGAAAAATTCATGTCACCGGCGAGGCGTCACCGTAATGTCGGCGATCCAGCAGTAAAAGAGTAAATTAATACGGGTTCAAGTTGTTCGTGAATCATGCTTCAATTTTAATGTTAAGGCTTTAATGCTAATATGAATGATTATGAAAAGATCGATACATGTTTACATCCACCAACAACAATGTTAATGCATGTAAGAAATAATCAAATTGTTAGGTACCTCCAATATCGAATTTCAGTTTGGCTTAGGACAAAGTTAGGTCAGGTATCAATGTTTAAGTTAATGTAAAGTGTCTTGACCCCAAGCCGATTGCCGAAGCTTATACTTAGAGGATGAAGAGTTATCTATTGTAGAAAAAGTAGAGCTCTGTATCATCAATTTTCTACTAACCTAGAAATGGAACTGGACGCCAGTTTGTCATAACATAACGACTATCTCGTCTAAAATATTCCGTATGATAATTAAAGTCTTTTGTTACGGGTGTTTTGTCTGGCTCTCCTACACAACGTCCAAAAATAAAATTAAAACATCTACAAAATAACTAAAAAAAAATTGAATTTTATTTTTCCAGAACGGAATGTGTGTAACCTACAATAATAGGTCAATGATAGGTACCAACGATTGTCAAACCCATCGAGCTAAGTAGAACATACACTTGACTATAAACACACCTACAAGCCTGCTCAATAAGTCCTGATCTTTTATAAAATGTATTGTCGTGTAAGTCGTATTATGCAATATGAGCCACTTAAAACTTCGATCATGTTTTTGGCGTATGGAGTTACAGTATTTACCTAATTTATTCATCACGAATGCAAAAAGTAGGTAGGTTCTTCATACAAGGAACCGTTGATCGGACACGTTTCATATTCGGCGTCAGCTTAAAAGTTGATAGCTATATAGACAGGCTGTAGCTAGGTATTATGGCGTAACAGCAGTTAACTGAAATGCTAAGTGATCGCGAAATTATTTAACTGCCAGCGCTCAGCTGATGAATGGGAGACTGCTACCTTTTTTAAGGGGAAGATTTTCGAGAAGATACCCAGTTCCGGGTTATGTGGGATTTCTACCCACTAAAACTCCCTCGATTTCATGTCTGGCGCAAATTGGGAGGCTCTAAGATCTCCGCGCGGAGAACACGCTGCCGCGGCCGGTGCCTCTTCTGCGCGATGTTCAGATGGCATGTCCGTCCTCTGATCCACATAATATTTGGGGTCAGTCCAACCTCGGGACCCAATCGATCTTACTCAAGCAGCATAGTAATGTATTAGGTAGGTATTTGTAATATTCCTCAGTGACGAGGAGATACCCATAACCTGTAGGAGGTACCTAACTCAATGGATCGCATTTATAATATCTATAGTTATTATAAATAACCATATTGACAAAACATACACCGAAGCGAAGCGAGGGCGGGTCGACTAGTTTTTAATAAAGACAATGATGTTAAAACCACTCAGGTTGTTTAGTAGCACCATCTATTGGTAGTTTTAGAAGTTAAATATGAATAGTTCTACAACGAAGATACAGAGGGCAGCAATTCAATTTTGGATAAAGCTGTTATCCAAGAGAGTGTGCAGTGCAGTCCCTAATAATTATTCCACAGTATTGAATGTTGCCACTCAAATTTTGGGTAAAGTAATCTAACGATCAAAATTCTACGTTACTCTATGGTTCTAAGCTTAATTTTTTAACTGTTTGCGGTTTTCCAAATATCTGAGCAAGTGTGTATGTATTAAAATTCTACTACAAGCTTGAAATTGCATAGAAAGTATCTAATTTAAGTCACTTCTGATGTAATAATAGAACGTTGATAAGTGTGGGCAACCTTTTTTTATAACCTATGGATTAAACAATTCTGTACTGTGGTTTTGGCTTAAAGGACTCGTATCCAAGCCATAAACCTTAATAAGAAAAAATATATACTGTGGTTTATTTACTCTATAGTTACTTATCCTGAAATCCTGACTAATCTAATATAGTCTATGGTTTCTATCCACCGACACCGACCGATCCACTCGTTTCCTAACAAACGTCAATGCTAAATTTATCCATTTTATTTTGCCGATTTATCATCCCAACAATTATTATAAGTACATAAACTTTACATCACTCTATCTAACGCCACTTTAATTAGTAAATTAAATCTTCAAAATGCCACGTGGTAAGTCTTATACCTCTAAATGAACTATACTTTTGTTAATCTCAATGTCGAACAATGTTATTGGGAGTGTGCTTTGTTATAGTCACCTAACCTGTATTCAGGTACTGAATTTTAATCACTTATACTTTTGCAGGTAAATATACCAACCATAAGGGTCGCAACCGCAAATTCACCAGCCCTGAAGAATTGGAAGAGCAGAGAAAACAAGAAGAGAAAAAACAGAAGTAAGTTGACGCAATTCCAGTAGATTCCAGACCATTTTACTAGTGTTAGTGTGAGTTTGAATGTATTATTAAAAAAATGAAAGAACTATAAATATTACAGGAGATTTATTGTAAATACCTGTGGACATAACATAAGAATTATTACAAGTACAAATAACATTACTGGGATATTAATAGTTTTCCTTCATTATCTGTGAATATTACTGTAAACATGCCAATCAATACTAATCTTAATGTGATAATTTATCCTGATTCTCTTTAAGAATAGTTTATTAGGTTCCTATAAGCTTTATTGAATGTTAACTGTGCATTGATGCACCTGTACAGAGTAATGATCAGTGTTAATATCACTCTTCTTCATGTTATATCACATTAAAACAGTTTCTCAATTTTCACTCACCAACAGGGTAAACTATAGATAATACTACTAACAAACAGGTTTGGGATTTGGCCAAATTTTTAGGAATTGCATAGATATTTATACACAACAAATTGTTCACCAATTACACAATAAAATGTTAAGTTTGCTCACAAATCTTTCAGATGGAGAAAGGAACACCAGGACGAAAGTTCAAGCGAGGAGGAATCAGAAGGAAAAAAGTCCAATGCATCTGGTAGTGGAAGTGAAGATAGTGATTCAGATGATGATGTATGTATTTTTAATCTTTCCTTTTCTGCACCATTGGTTTATAAACAAAAGCCATTATTCTCAAAATGATATGAAGCCCTTACAAATTATTCCCAAACTGTGTATATGAAATAGACCAGGGATTAAACTGCACTAAAACTATCTACTATTCTTTATCAGTAGCTAAACCATTGTATAAGGTCAATACCCTAAGCATAAAATCAAATGAAATTTATAAAGAATTCCTGCTATTAAAAAGCTATTCATGTATCCATTATACCTGACAACTTAACTGTTACTTTTATGTGGCAACCAGTTTATGCATGGAGAAGAAACCATCATAAGATGTCTGTAATATTTAATTGCTTACTTTCAAGTGGCAAGTTTAAATCTATTTTATTTAATTTTTTTATTGTTGTACTCTTACTTGTAAAGTTAATTATGATTGAATAGTACTTGACTTATTTTTTCAGCACCCAACAAAAGCAAAAGGAGTCTCTGGTCTTATTGAAGTAGAAAATCCTAACAGAGTAGTAAAGAAAAATAAGAAGTTATCTAACTTGGATAATCTAGGGGAAGGAGAGAAACCTGAACTGTCAAGGTAATAAGGTTTTTAATTGACACATTTTTATACCTACTGTATTTTGTACTGCACTTTTTTATTGAATACATGTAATTAAATAATATAAATTTTATTTAAAGATTTTCATAAGGATCTGGAATAGTATTAATATTGCTAAAGTTAAAAAATGTGTGTTCCTTTAACCTGATGTTCCCATGATCCTTGTAATAGGATTGAAATATTGGTGTTAAGTTATATAAATAATATTGTAAGTCCTTGTTATACTTTAAAATGTGTTTTCTTATTGTACTGTTAATGGTTCCCACAACACATGAAATTCTATTTAGGGATTATGGATTGTGTAGCATGAGTTATTTATTTATATTACAGGCGTGAACGTGAAGAAATTGAGCGTCAAAGGGCAGCGGCCGCGTATCAAAAGGCACATGCGGAAGGGAAGACGGACCAGGCCCGAGCCGACCTGGCGCGACTAGCCATCATCCGCCAGCAGAGAGAGGAGGCTGCCAAACGACGAGAGGCAGAAAAGAAAGCCAAGGAAGAGGCCCCTAAAAAAAGGTAATAACTCAATTGATTCAAGATTTATTCCGAGTAAAGAAATTGTTTAAGTCAAGCATTATGTATGCTATGTTTATATCCATTTGGTTTTGGGGTTTAGCAGGTTTAAGGCATTTTGTTCAAGTATTATGTGTGCATCAGATTCTAACCATTTTTTTTTAGCTTTTTTTAATTGAGACTAATGATTTACATATTTTATGTAAGTGGCAGACATTGGTCTGAATATATTTTTCTTTTAAATTTTTATGTATGTATTTTTAAAATGCTCATTTTTGGACTTATATATTTGCTAGTCCTTTGAAATATCTCTACCAACAACAGAATCCGTCAGGCCTAACTTTGGTGCTAAACTGCCTCTTAAATTATGTAAATATATTAGCTTAGCCCTTTAGGAGAAGTTCAGTGAAAGATATAAAAATGTAAACAAAATGGTTCACATACAATACCAAGGTTGTATTTTCCCACCATAATTAACAGTCCATTTCTTTATTTTTCAGGTAGACAAATACTCTTGCTTTAGATGAATGGGAACACCGTGATCATTTCTTCACAAGCTCGCTACGTGATCCATTCGATATTGTGATACAAACAAACATCAATAAAGCAATTTCGAATTAAAAACAAAGCAAAATAATAACAAATTTTCTATGGCAGTTTATTTATACTTGGACTTTAATGATATCTGTTCAATTGAAATTGTATTAGTTGTTTTCAAGATGCAAACATGTGACATTGGGGTGTGTGTAATATTTGTTATGAACTAGATTAATTATTATTTTCTAAATAAATATAATTAATAGCACACAACTGAGATTGAAGCATGGGTGGGTGCTTGAACACTGCAATGTTTAATTGTTGAATAGGTTTTTAATTTACACTCACTAATTTTACAATGGTAATATTACATATTATGTACAATATTTTATTGTTTAAATTCATTTGTCATTTTTACTATGAAGCTTTATTATAAAGCGATATAATATACTTAACGTAATTTTATTTTTTTGTCCAAATCATAGTCAATTTTAGTATGTATTTCAATATTTTTACTGTAAAATACCTATTACTGAACATACAAGTTTTTATGTATTTGTGTAATTTAATAAAGCAAGTTACTAAATGTCACCCACTTAATACAAGCTATAATTCACGTTATTAACCTAGTTCTATTATGTATTGTGTTCAAAATAAATTTGCGATAGTTGATGTTTTTATTATATTAAAAAGTTATTATATTGTATTGTAATTCAATTTGAATTGTTTAAATGTAGTACTGTTTTCGCGTTTTTCTATTTATATGTTGTGTAACTTGTAAATTGAATGTAACTAAGAATATACATACATGTTATAAATACATAATTCCTTAATGACAATGCAATAGTTTATTTTTATTATCACCGGATATCTGACTCGTATTCGAATTTGCTTAGGTCTAATATTAGATAGTCTCACTAGACAATTTTTATATGCGAATGTGTATCTGAATGTACAGACAAATTTATTTTACTGTTTTATTATAGTATAGATGACCCATTAATTGGCTAAATATCATATTGTACATAAATATTTTTAGCAACTAACAAGCATATTATGACGCACTATATAAAAATGCTTGCCTAAGGCTGTCCATACGCGTTTTCCTTCAAACAGTTGACACCAGAAATTTAAAGCAATTGCTTGCCATATGACCACCAGACACGAACTTTGAAGCCGTTGGTTCATACAATCTCCAACGCAGACTGTTTCATGGTGCCTACAGCGACGAGAAGTCCGTGTATGACTACCTTAATTCCTACGCCATTAGTAAAATTTTTCGCGTCGTCGCTTCTACTCGGATTTCCCTCAGAAACTTGTTGACACGGATATGGCATAATTTATTTAATATGCGCATACATAAAGGTCTTTGTGGACCCAGTTAAACGTGAAAAACGACGGTAACGTTAAAATTAGGAAGGTACCTACACGCTCAAATTATTCGGTCATTTCTATCGAAACCTTTCTCAAGTTCTTCACGACACAAAAATATTTTAGGTAGGTACATTGCAACTTCATAAGAAAATAGAACTTATATTATTGTATCCCAATTGTTCCCTTGGGATAACTTGGGACGTTTATTTCAGACATCTGATCATCATCATCACCTTTAGGTACGTGCCATATTTATTAATAGAAAAAGATTTAATATTCTAGAAGTTTAATTCAATTTTTATCAACATAGTTATTAATCGTTTTGTTAATAGCCTTCCCTATGTTTGCCAGTTTTTCCTGTACATTGTCCGAATCATCTATGCTGCCGTCGATAGACGCAGCTTTTTCTGGAATAAAACAAAACAATTTTGGAAAATGTACTTAATTATAATAATATAATAATACCTATTATCGAGAATAATCTATACTCATGCCAATTGCAAATGATGAAAATTTAGTATACAGCTCAGTAGTCTATGGCAAAGTCCAAAAAGCCAGCTTTACCTAAATCCTTAAATATATACCGTAAACTAAGATAATATTATGGACATCATAAATATCATAGGTATAAAGAATAGAAATCTAAGAAAAGCAAAGTCATAGGTACTTTTTGGCCAATATGCAGACTGTTGAGCCAAGGTATGTAGTTATAAAGACGAGATCTTGACAGATCTGTGTGAAGTCAAAATGGATCGCTAGTTGGGACCAATTATTATGTGGTCATTGTCCAAACTTACCTAGAAGTGACCCTATTACTCCTTCTATCAAGTTAAATTGTTCAAGTAACTTATCCTCGTTGGTTGGATGAGCGATCTGAAATAATAACAGATATAAAAATCCTACTAATATTATAAATGCATCCGGGAATAGGACATAGGATAGATTTTTATCCCGATTATAGATTGGGATGAATCCAATATTTGTTTAAACTACTCTTCTGCAGGCGAAGTCTAACGTAAATAAATCTGCAACTATTTTCTTATTAGGTACCTACTAATAGGTACGTTTAGTAAATATATTTTTGTAGGTAGGTATCAATTTCGTAACATTTGCTCGTGGAAACAAAATTAACTGTTTTCAAACAATTCCTAAACCAAAAACCCGGATCTAATATGTTCAATTAAACATTTAAAAGTAAGTTTTTCTGGTACCTAGACCAGACTTGTACTTTTATGTATTAATTACCATTTATCATTTTCTTACCTAAGAACTTACCGTATAAGCAAAGAAAACTAAAAATATAACCACGAAACTAATGGTCTTCATATTGTACGACAAAATTACTAGGTACTTATTACATTTCAAGAACAGTTTAAGAAAAAAGGTTCAATTGTCTTTATTTATATGGAATCAATGTCCATTGTTAATTAGCAACGCTTGACTGGGAACATGTTTTTTTTTAAATTATATTTTCCACAATAAAACAATGTATTGTTATCAGTAATATTTACTTCATAAAAACAATTTTAATTCATTCGGTTCGATCTCAGGTATATCAAGATTAAAATAACAGAATTTTGTAAATTACTAATATTGTTAAGTACATACAGGTACGTGCAATTCATAAAGCTATAAAAGATTTTCATATCCCTATCCTTTAACCGGATGCTGTTTAAATAATTTTGTCTTTAGGTACTAATGTTAGATATACTATGAAAAAAAAATTTTTTCACAAAATAGGTCATGCGATTGTTGTTGTTGATGCACCAGCAGTGAAGCAATAACTATGACCACCAACTCAATGACGTAGCTAGGCAACCACAGGCCCTGGTCCAAAAAAACTAGGGCCCCAATTCAAAAGAACATTTTTGGCCATTAATGGCCTTTTGGAATTTGGCTTTCCTACAAGTTGCATGAACTAACAGATGTCTGAGATTTTGGGAATTTCCCTACATTTTTTCAAATAACTTGCAACAATGTTGGGTTAGTACTGCAACCAGTTTTCGTAAATTCCAAAGGTGAGAAATGTATTCAAAAGTTCAATTTATAGTTTGTTAATCTGGGTTCGGGGGCCGCCTAGCCCGTCGATAGTTACGATAGCGCTCACGGAAGAAAGAACAGATACATTCATTGCTCTGTGATAGCGCTCATAGCTACTCCACTGCACCTACCACCATTTATGTTTTTAAATATTTGTTAAAAAAAAATGTCGCAAAAATGTCCACTACACCTATTCATTTCCTCATCGTTCCCGGCCCTCTTAACACGTCGATCACTTACGATTGTCCCAAGGCAGAACTATGAAAGGTTCGATTTTATTATATTAGAAACCTTTTTATAAATGAGATAAGAAAAAGGGTCTTACAAGGGTTTGGTACGTACAAACCGAAAGAGATTTTTATCTCTAGTGCGGTCGGGACAAACTAGTGACCATCGTCAAACTCAAACTAAATTGGGCCAATAGAGACATTCGATTCATTCATCTTTGAACCGCGGAATAAAATATGCGTTCGTTGGTGCTTTTTTCCGAGCAAATATTGTCACAGTGCACTGTGTAAAACGTTCAGTTTTTGCTATATTCAGTTTTGAGTCATTCAATTAATCACTAGCTCTGCTTTCGCTGTTTGGACCTAACAATTGAATGGATACTTCTGGTCTGATGCACTTCAGTTTTATTAGTTCGCTGTTCCAACAGTTACTGACGTTATTGCATCTTCAATAGAGTTGTTATTAGAATATTTGGTCACTTTCCAGCTTGTTCGCCGTTTTACAAGGGCTGGTAGATATTTAATATGGAACTACGTGCCTAAATTTCTGAATGCGGTGGCGGTATCCGTAAAGGCTGTAAATTCTCATTACAGCTAGCGTTTGGGCCGCGCCGCGCCGTCAAACTATGCTAATTTAGCGCAGATACGAGCATTCCCGACTGGCTACGCTCGCACAGAGCCAACTGAATGACTGACTTTACTCGTAGATACGTTCAAAATATCAGGAGAGACCAAAGTTTAATGTTAAACCTACCGACCCTTTGATACATTTTCATTTCAGTCATGTTTTATTATTTAAACGAATGTATTAGGTACTCTTCTAAGCACAATTAGACATTTCATGATAAAATATAACAAAATAAGTAAATATAAGCATCCACTTACCTATGAAAGCCAGTGATAAACACACGATCATCATGCTAATTGGCTCTCGCGCGGTCTAATCGGTTTCAGAGAACGGATATCCTTTGAACAGCAAACGTTATATTGAATAATAAGGACCTGCAGCCCCTCAATGAGTTTAAAGAGCTTTTCAACGTTATGCATTCGAAATTCTATCTTTCGCGTTAAAATAGCCTCTATTTGTGTAATTCTGTAGTTTAAATCTACGTATTTAGTTATCTAGGTACTTATCTAGTATTTGTTTATACAATACTACATTTGTAAGTAATAGGTAGGTACATTACACTACATTGTTCAAAAAATTGCCTTTGTGGTAGAAATATCTATCTATTTACATGTATAGTAAGAACACCCAATTATTTTCAGTATGTGAACAAGTACATCTCTCCAGAATTTAATCAAAAACCTCCAACTTTTTTATGCATAAAATCTTGCGATCCTATTTACGCTCTGACTACTGCAGGAATTGGTTATAAGTTAAGCAGAAATCAAAATTCATTTCATAAAAAACCTATTTAAAATTTTAAAAGTCGATACTGGTTATCTTTGATAGGTAGGTATTCCTTAAAAAAGCGAAAAAGCAACCGATCCATTAAAACTGGTCCAGACTTATAATAAAAGCGGATGACGATTTTTTTCAACAATATATAAAAACAATGTGGCACTAAAAACCTTTTGCCATAGGTACCTGTAATATTTCCCCCTGCAAACAAAAAAAATTGCGTTAGCGTTTTTATCGCATGGTTAAATAAAGTACCTATCTACTGTAATTGGCAACATAGTAAAGAATAACGGTTCCTAAGTTTGCGTTATAAATAATAAAGGAACGAAATGGTCGGAGCCAAACAGAATTAAAACTTTTCGGGAGGTTTCACCTAAATCACGACAGCTGATTTATATTTTACGCACCTTTCGACCTCGGTTACGTCCATTTAGCGGGATGCTCAATGCCACTCGTATGCTAATGAGATGATAATTATGTAGAAGTATATATCCTACTTCAATTTGTTTTTATATAATTCACTAAGTACCTATTTATATTAACCTTGCCCAGCCTCTCTATTTTCTGTTAGTGTTCAAGCCAAACAAACAAGAACTTCAAAATTTATGGAAATGACATTTGGTACAGAAAAAAGATGGCGATAATTCCCATACAGTCATTTTAATGGTATCGTT
>LGAG01001106.1:346389-365712 GCA_001278395.1 Lerema accius | reverse complement strand
AAAAAAAAGATTCTGTATCACAATGGTGGATTATAATTGAGAATATTTATTTTCTAATGCAGCCTTCCAGTATGATCAAGCTTTTATGAAAAACATAATTTTACATTACTTTTCTTTTTATTAAACAAACTAAGTAACAGGTTTAACGTACGTTATAAACAATAGTCTTCTCTTCATAAAATATAGCGGTAAAATAATTGTTGCAATTTTATCAATGAAATGCATCGAATAAAACGATTTACTGCGATCAATCCATTTTCGTATCCTCTATAGATACTCCGTACTCAACAGCTTTGGTTCAACATGTTGATATACACTGGATAACCTTTACATATAATTACTGGGTAGTTAGGAATCCCCGTGTTGAACAGTCATTATTAAAATTGAAACAGTTACCTCATGAATAGAGAAGTGAAAAAATTTTAGCTAAAAAAAATTACCAACTATTATATTAGGGATTATTTTGGGTATAGAGTGAAAGTGGAAATGGACAAAAAAGCGAATGTAATTAAAATAAAGGTTTTTTGTCTTTATTATATATGTAGTAACATGCTCAAACATGCTCTATATGTCTTCAAAGTACACCCATAAAAAATAAAACGACGTTTATATATTTTTTATAATTTTTAATCTAAACTAAAATGACCGTAATAAACAAATCAATACGTCTATTTAAATTCCGAAAAGCTTATCCATATTTTTACTCCAATCTCATCGAATCTTGCGTAATTCGGTCGCGTACAGCTTCCGAGTCCAACGTGCAATCAGTACAATAGCGTAGAGACAATGTCGATTCCCCATCACGTGCGCAATCCACATTATACAATATTACGAAGATTGCCCCTGTGTGTGGCCCCCTTTATTTACACTGCATGAACTTAAATAAATTGGTCATTTAGAAGAATGATCGAATAGAATTATGCATGCCACATGGTCTTATTGAAATTTTATAAATTGTTACATTCGAAAATGTGTTTTCTAAATTGTTACAACGTAAAATTTGTTTTTATAAATTGTTACACAGTAAAATGTTTTGGAAATATTACAAGTGTTTAAGTTTCTGATATTTGGAAACGTGAACGAAATCGTGTTTATAATTAATTAACCGATTTCAAAAAAGAAAGAGGTTATCAATTCTACATGTTTGTATGTAATATTATTGAAACTGCGAAATTTTTACACAGGACTATCTAGAAGGGCTTTCTAGACAAATATACAAATTTTCATAGATGTATGTATGTATGTATGTGGGTATGTTTGTTTGTTTGTCCAAGCATAGCTCCGAAACTAGTGATCGGATTTGAACCATTCTTTTTTTATTCGACTACGCTTACTCCAAATTAGGGAACAGTATAAATTTTATCCAAATCAGGTCAGTAGTTTCTGAGATATGAAGTAAAACGTGTCACGGCATAGCCAAATATTACGAGCTACAGGTATGGTGTCAAAGAGAAAATGTCTTAAAACCCTGGTCAAATTGCAGTGCGCATGAAAAAAAATCCAATTTCCAAAAAAAAAAAATTTATACGGACCAAATGGTCCAAGTTATATGTACGAGTTAGCGTGTTATTCAAGGGAAAACTGCTCTAAATATTAGTCAAATTCTAGGTAGCATATAATTAATCACAAGAGCCATAAAATAATCTTCTTTTTAGTTAAAACCGTAAACTAAAAAGTATGAAATAAAATTATAATTAAAAAAAATTAAACCAATTTCAAAAAAGGTAACTGAAAAGTACGAAATAACGGATTAGGGACATAGAATTTCTTTTGAGGTCGGTGGCAATATAGTTATCAAAGTAAAACCACACCGACCTCAAAACAAATTCTATGTCCCTAATCCGTTATTTCGTACTTTTCAGTTACCTTTTTTGAAATTGGTTTAATTTTTTTAAATTATAATTTTATTTTGTTCTTGAATTTTAATAGAGGAACAAAAATCCGACTGATAAAATTGGGGGGGGGGTCGTACCATTTAGGCTTTAGAGAGTACAAAAAAAATGGACATACATACATTCCAAAAACATTACCCTCCTTCTGGCGCAGTCAGCTAAAAAAATAAAGAATAAATTTCATACACTTAATTTGTAAGAACACAAAAACATTTTAATAGAAGAATCATTAACAAATTATAGTAATAATTTTACAGTATAATGACAAAATGTCATGGTGTGTATAACGACCGTTCCTGCTGAGCAAACAGTCCCAAGTTTGATACCCGGTAGGACATACAACCATAATAAAATCAGGTGCATTAACCATGGTAATACCACAGATGATACATAACCATAGATTGTTTATTGCCGGTTTGTTCCCAGACCAGTGACACTTAGCTAGTGACGATCTAATTGCTATCCAATAATTATATAGAGATGCTACTCTGTAGTGTAGAGGAGTATACTAATAACAATGCATAGATATTAATAGTACTGTCATCGGAATATAATAATGACAAAAGATGCATGGATATGAATTAGTTCTTTAGTCAGTTCCGTTCAGGTTAAAAAAATGTTATTAATAATGTTTGTATTTTTTTTTTAATAAGACATACAGAAGAGTTTCTGTCGCCATCTTTTTCTCCTCCGATTCAAAGAAGATTTGGGAAATGGGGGCAGTTTAAAAAATATTACGTGCATAAGTGTATCATTAATACGTTAAGACTAAATGATTTCGAATTTGAATAAACAGATGACCTGAATTTATGCTGATACTAACTAACTCTAGTACTAACATTAATTCAAAAAACATTAAAATTTACTTCTTGCGAACTCTGTCATATTCATTTTTCATTTATATTATACCTCTTTCCATCTTTCATCTCTTTTACACATATTTTTTGTGACATTGGTAATAACAACTCTAAGTAATTACTACCTGTTTCAAAGCATGCACGTAGCGGTTATTGTGCACTGGCTCTAGTGGCAGGACAACTGACAAATACGTAACCTGTTGGTACATCAGGTGCACGCGAATATGAGCCTTAACGTATTAGGCTAATGGACAGAGTTGGGAACAAAAACGATTGGATTTGATAGCAAATTCCTTTAATGACTTTGTGTGTGTGTTACCTTTTAATTGATTTTGTTTCATTATTACATCTAAAGTAGCTATTTGTTTAGAAAAATATAGACAAATTTAATGTCAGGGTAAAATCCTGTATGTCTACTCTGTTTTACATCCTAGCTTTTAGCAATGGCTTTGCCTTAGTTCCACTTGTAAATGCAATTCCGGACGCAATAACAATTTCTAGATAAACACAGGTTCTTTTATAGAACCTCTAGGTTTAATCAATTACCTATTAATGAGTCATCAATGGGTCGATATTTTGTACAGGATATAGGAAATTCGTATACGTAATTAGACTTATGATGACCTCAATAATCTATTACAGGTCTCTCCTCATAGCTGAGGAGGCCTAGGGCAAACTCCAGTGCGGACTGCTAGAGGAGTTAGGGACCAATCCAAGTATCAAAATATTTAAGTACTTATAAGATAAAATAAGATTTATATTACCTAATAATTAACATTTATACTGGAATTTTTATCTTAATACTAGAGAGCGGTGTCACGTTGATCAATTCTCTTAATAATTAAAATTTCCTTATCAACATTTATCGCCCTATTTCTGCTAATTTACATAAAAATACAATAAATTTTATACATAAACCTTCCTAAAGACTTTCTCTTTCTATTGTTGAAAACCGCATAAAAATCCGTTTAGTAGCTTTTGAGATTATCGAGTCCAGACAGACAGAAAGAAAGAAAAGGGGACATCTTTTTATATTATATAAAGATTACAAGCTAATATATAACCAAAATATTTTACATCTCCAATTTTATACCTTATATTCTACCTCTGATGGCTTAACGACTGTCATCTAACGGTAACAACTAGGACCAATGGCTTAACGTGCCCTCTGAAGCACGGAAACGCTCAAGAATTTTCGCCATCACCGGCCACCCATCCACTTTCCGACCGCGCCCGCAGTTGCTTAATTTCCTCTATCACTATCGACGAAAGCTGTTAAACCATAGCCAAAAGCTCTCGTTACATTTATCACGAGCTTAATGTAATTAACAGGTGGAGCTTTTACTTTTTTGTAATCCATTACACAATAATTACTTCCCGAGCTTAATTGAGTTAGAGAGGAGGGAGCAATGGTTTCTAATGAATATGTTTACTGTTACTTACCGCGTTAGTTGTTAAATGATAGCCGTCTGAAGTGTTACAGTAGTCAGACTGTCTACGAAAAGCGAAAAGCGATATATCTTTTATCATTGACGACCCCTTAGCCTAGTTGGTAGTGACCGTGCCTGCGAAGCGAGGGGTCCCAGGTTCGATTCCCGGCCGGACAGTATTTCTGTGACAGAGAAATGTTTGTTCTCGGGTCATGGGTGTTAGTGATGTGTTATTGATGTTGTCCATGCCACCCGCGAAACAGTGTATCCTACTGCGGGGTATGAGTGTGTTAGAGTTTTATTTTATTTTATTATTATCTTTTGTTATTATAATCGTTACTCGTTATTTACCTTTAGTTATTAGTTATATTAATAAGTTTTATTTTAGGGAACAAGACACATAAAGCTTATGATATGATAGGTATTGCCTCTCAATAGATACGTTACAAATTACCTAGATCAGAGATGTTGTAATGATTTAAATGTTTTTTTACATTTACATGTAGGTCATTTAATAGTTAAAAGTAAAGATTTTCAAACTAAATACTTCAGACACATACGGGTAAACGTATTTATATTACGGTATATCTTTAAAAACATCAATTAGGTAGTTTAAAATCCGACGTTCGGTAATAAATTGTTCCTATGACAAGTGACTGTAATATAGCTATGGTCAAGAACAAAGTCGCATCGTGTTATAATACAAGTAATTATCGTTCATCCCTCCTCGCTTTCAGTAGTTACCTTCCTTTATAAAAATACAATTATGTTAATTCATTGAATTAAATTATCAAATATTTAATGACGCGGACACAGTGGATGTCATTAAATACTTAAAATTTATTTAATACGTCCAAATTTAATTATAGTCTTAATTAATATTTAATTTCGTAATCCATTAACATCTTGAGCGTTTAAGTTTCACGGTAATTATAATTAATTGTGTTAGTAATAGAAAAAATGGGCAAACTAACATTCAGATATCAGTATGGTAAGGTTCTATTTCGAACCCGCCAAAAGAGAACAAAAAATGACAAAACTCCCAATACAATACGTCTTTTCGTATTTTGACACGTCAAACAGTCAGTGACACACGTCAGACAGTTGACGTTGACGTTGAAATCAAGTAACCAGAAATTTTTAACCATTGTATAGTCTATAGTTTTATATAAAGAGTTATGATTAAACCTTTTTGTCAATCAAAAAAAAACAAATACCCACTATCAATCTTAACAATTAAGCAATGTTCCTGTATTCGATTACCAGGAACACAGAAATTTGTGGAAGTTTAAATTACTGTTAACCGTTCTGGTTGTGTGTGTTTTGTCTTTACCTATGTCTTGTCTATGGCACCTTCATCACAAGTAATTCGAAAGTAATGGTACAAGTTTGTAAGCATTTATTTATAATTCAATGTGATTCATTAAGCAGTAAGTTAGTATCGAATAAACTGAAACCCGAACTCGATTCGGAATCAGTCGAATCGATAATATCAGTAGAAACATCAGTTTTATCTCAATCTGTGATTAGAAATTCTGTTTTAGAATATACACAACATACGATAGTTTACTACGAGAAAGAAATAAACGATCTTTGATCTTAGGACCTTATAGTTTAATGCTTTTAAAGCACAAGGATCCGGGTTTTATTCCCTGTGAGAGAGGCTATAGTCTACCACGCTCGCGCTGGCCAAGTGCGGATTGGCAGACTTCACACACCTTTGAGAACTTTATGGAGAACTCTTAGGTGTGCAGCTTACCTCATGATGTTTTCCTTCACGGTAGCAAGTGATAATTAGTTTCTAATTCGACCTTTTTTTAATTAGCGATGCATGTCGATGAACTCAGGTATTTTCGTTCAACAGACCAATATTCAAACCACTAAGCTATCACTGCGTAGTAGTAGAATAACTATTAACGTTTATAAAGATACCAATACCAATAAGAAACCAATTATTTTAATTCTTACGTCACAGAAAGAAACTATTCTCTCTTCCTCCTAATTTTAATACTACATAAGAATTGTTTAAAATTTTATTACTCCGTGAACAGATTCGGTAAAAGCATGGTCAACATTATGTCCGGTGGACGTCATTTTGACGAGTTAATGGCATTGATCCGATTATATTATGGTTTCTAAATCGGTTTCCCATACAATTCCGATTCGGTTCCGACATAACGAAGCCTTATGTAGTTACGTAACTTGATAGGGTTGAGGTTATAGAGTTTTTATGGTAAATAATGTTTTTACCTGCGACAGGAGGTTATGGTTTTTGAAGTGTGTGTTTGTGTGTATGTATGTCTGTCCATTTCTTTAACACGCCCTACAGTCTAAGCGGCTTAACCAAAATTTGTTTTTACTTATTTAACTAACTTTGTGTTTTGTTTAAATTGACTTGTCTTTAATAAGCCAGACAAAATTGCTTAAAAGTTTACATTAAAAGTACAATTTATTTGGAAGATAAGCCAAAACCCACACTATGACACTGCGTTTGATATACAGAAAAGGCACAATAGTCAGACGGAAGACGGAAGACGGAAGACTGCCAGCCAGGTATATCATACGAGTCTATAGTCTACAGTTTGACGATTTTATCTATAGTTGTAGTTATGGTCAAATTTCGTCCACTAGGTCTCCAGAAATATTAAAAAGCCTTCATAATACTGACACGTCTATAAAAGCATATTAGAAAAACATAAATCAACATTAATGTTAATCGGAAGCAATACAGCTTACAATAATATGCATTCAAAACTGCACCCTATTGTGTCCATCAATGTCAATTGCAACTCATAATCATCATAATACATCTAATGTCTGGAATCCTTTGACATGCGTTGTATGGAAACATCGCTGTAAAATTATACAAACTTAAATTTGCGGTTCGCGAAAATCATGCCAGTTTAAATCGAACCTTTTGATAAAGAATTAAGGTTGAGAGATTGAAATATGATTTTTGTAACTGCATTGATAAAATAGCTGCCAGTACCACCCGTAGGTGGAACCTTTGTCTGTTTTTGATTGAAAATGGAATGCATATCGTAAACGTAGATCGATTTTGGTACGAAGAATCAGTATTGAAGCTGGCTACCATTACGATTCGTAAGCAAACGTATTTTTTGTGTCTATAAACCTATTTCAAAATTCTATCTATCGATGCCGATAAGGCCTTCAGTTAGTTGCTTAGCGACAGTCAAAAAGACGTTTATGGTATTAACATTCAATGTATTATTTACTTACCCGCTAATATGCTAATATGCTTTGTACCCGCTAATATGCTTGCGGAAATTACTATATTTCTAATTTCTAACTCAACTTAAAAAATAATCATTTCCGTATTGTAAATTACATCCCCCATTTCAACCTCTTCGAGTTTTACATTCATAACAAAAGGTACTTTTAACCGTCTCCTAGGTCTCATATATAAAAATTCAAAGTCAACATAAAAGAGTGATAAAGACATAGAAGATTATAATTAATAGGATTCATTAATGTAAAAACGAAAAACCCAAATGTAAAAGATCTAAAGACACCCCATACCTACTTAGCAAGCTATGAAGTGGTTTAAGCTGTAGGCCTTGCCAAATAAATAAACATACATACACAAGAAAAATACCTTCCTTTTGGAGCAGACTAGTAAAAAAACATAATAATACACGCAAATAACAAGTATCTATCCATAAGTCCTTGTACACAAATACTAGTTTACAATAGCAACTAGGCACCTACTTATACAGGTCTTCACTGCTAACAACACGACATAAAAGTGTATTTTAGAACAATAAAATCTTAATAAAATGTATCGCACGTTTCGTCCGCTTCAAGTGGTACAAATTATGCGGCGGATGCCTTCAGCCCAGATAATGTATTCGATTCGGGAGGGACGATCGCATCGTTCACGCGGACTTTGCGAGTGTTATGAATTAGTACTATTGGTTCTCGAACGGTAGTTGACTCGAAAGCAGTAGCCTAGTGGTTTGAACTTTGATCTCTCGAACGGGAGTTCCTGGGTTCAAATCGGCCGGCACGCACCTCTAATTTAACATTGTGCTTAGATACTAATTATCACTTGCTACGGTGAACGAAAACATCGTGAAGAAACCTGCATGCCTGAGTTGTCTATAAAGTTCTCAAAGGTGTGTGTATCAAATGGACTAAAAAAGTGTTACTAGTGGTCATCCATTCAATTTCTTACCAGCTTTTTCACTATTTGCTTAGGATTGACGGTGTTTCAAGCTTTCTAAACACAGCATTATTCGACAAATGGATTACTAATTTGGATAGTGAATTGTCTGGACGTAAACCAATAGTAACGCTTTCGATTCCAACTCGATACTCGGAGCATTCGAGATTATATCGACACACGACAAGGAATATTTTGTATAGCGAACGGATCGTGTCACCCGCGCCAGATAACTTGCACATTTCGCGGTTTCCGCTCACAATTTTATCATTTTTCTCTAATTGGAGCTGAATTTGCTCGTTGTTTTAATTATAAATTGAAGTAACATACCTAATTTAATTAATTGTAATGTCTGTCTTCACAATCATGCTTTTTAACCAGCCTTTTGCATACTTAACTTGGTTGGAGGAATTTCTGATTATTAATTAAAAAAACTAAAATTTGTAAAAGAAGTAGTTTACAATCGTCCTCAAACTTAATGAAAGTTAAAAGAAATATATATTTTCTCAATCTTTTAACTTCATGCTAAACTAGACGTAAAAAAACCTAATTAATACATTACACAATCCATAAGTACCTAGTAAAAATGTCTGGATCTT
The DNA here is from genome assembly GCA_001278395.1 of Lerema accius. NCBI lineage: Eukaryota > Metazoa > Arthropoda > Insecta > Lepidoptera > Hesperiidae > Lerema > Lerema accius. Next base: position 356,751 of record LGAG01001106.1, on the reverse strand, counting down.
TAAGTTAAAAAAGCTTTTTTGCAAATAAACTAAGGTAATAAAAGTTGACGAATATACTCTGATCTTAATGAACAGTTGTATGTTAATAACATAAAGCAAAAAACTAGCTCAATTGAAACATCATGCTAAAAAGGCTAAGAATTCGCTGCGTGTATTGTTCAAAGAAAGGACAATGGAAAGAAAATTCATTGAGTGATGACTGTACCTTAATAAGAAACGATTGATTACAGAAAAAAAAGTAAAAGATACGGCTTTATTGTTGAGATGGCTAATTATCCTGATAGTAAATTAAATAACGTTAATTTGATTACCAAGTTTAGCAAAATACGCTTGAATTTGATACTCGTACATCATAATGATTCATTATAATGATTGAGATAATTGTCAATCATTAGATTAGAAACAAAGGAAGGTTCATATTTATCCTATAAATATTTTAACGTGCACGTAAACGACAAAAAAAAAACAATGTTTATTGAGACAAACAATTTATGTCTTCGACCAAATTTTTTGATAAACGTGTTTGTCAAACTGTGATAGAGTTACGTATTAAACTGGTAAAGTTTGTCAAACATGTGGACATGTGCCGCATTTACGGGTTATATTGAGGCCGATTCAAGCCTCAAAAACAACCTTTTCACAACAAAATATTAGATTTTACTAAAAATCTTTTCGTATAAGTAGTGATGTGAGACTTCACCTGTCGGAATTTCATGTTCCATTCCAAATTCCATGGCGGGGTCAAATTAAAACAATTAACCCTACGTGTACGGCGCAAATAGAGGACTGAGGGCCGACCGACTAATGAGTTGTTAGGCCCGCACTGGATAACCGCACGTCAAGTTGTAGTGTTGTGTGACGTGTAAATGAATGTATCGATGTTTCGAAAGTTAATAAAATTGTTTGACTTTTTAGGGTTATATACAGAAACAAAATAGAAATCATTAATAGAAAACAAAGAGCCCGACTGCTAAATATAAGGGAAGTATAAATAAAAAATAATAGCCTGTTACTCTATCACAATTAAGACGATACTAAAATGATACTTCACATTGAATTTCAGTCAAGCCATCTAGGCTGTAAGATAAAGACAACAATGCAGAGTTTCTTTGGATTCTTTTTCATTGTGAGAGCATTATAGACTATAATTATAAATTCTTAATGTTCTCCAGTCCCTTCATAATTTTTAGCAGTCGGTTTTTTTTGTGTTTCAATTAAGAACTACTTGACTGTCTAGAAAGGGACATATTTCAATGGGGTTTTGTCATAAACTGACGTGATTAAGTTGGTTCTTTGCTATAATATACACGTAGGTGTGTATATGTACAAGCTTTTATTTAGTTTCACCTGTCCCGGTGTTTGTAATCAAATCTTGCAAGCTTAATTTCACCCACTTCCCGGTGTCCGATTGAGCTAAAATTTTACACACTGATACAGTTCTGATGACAATGCGTGTTTATAATAAGCATGATGTAATATTGCTACCAGGATTGGCTCCAGACGATTGAACTCCTCAGCGGTTAACAGTAGATAGGGACTTGAAATTTTGCACTTTTTAACTTTTTACTTCTTTTTCTTATTAACAAGTAATAAAAGCTTGTTTAAAAAAGATCATTTTTTTTAATTTCATGTTTCATATTTTATTTATTATTTTTATCGATAACTGCAGCCATCCCTAGCGTGGTCCGTAGCAGGCAGCGAGTGGCGAGCGGTCCGATGCGTAGTGCCACACCGCGGTAATTGGTCCTCGATGCCACCCGCTGATTTTTATCTCCAATTATTGAGTTTTCACGCCAATTAAACATTATCTGCCTTCCGCCGGAAGACGCGCTGATTTCATTGTTAGATTGCAGTAGCGCACTGGACGTTACTGGAGCAATTATGGCTAGAATGCAGTTTGTTTATTACATTTGTAATTGGTATTCGGGGAGAGTATGTATGAGAAATGTTGCTACTTGTAAGTTATACTGTGCTTCAATATTAGAATATCAAAATTGTTTATTCATATGGGTATCAAAGATACACTTAAGAGTACATCATTTTATTAGTGCGATTTTATTATTTAATTTGTTAATTATGATGTTATAGGTATGATTTCTGTTACATTTTAAGTAGTAGCCGAAATTTGTACGCTAGTTCTACTAACACAGTATGATGGAACGTATTTATAACAAACCTTATCTGTACTCATACTGAAACAAATAAATAAATATTCTTCTTCTTTTTCTATAACAGCAATACAGTTTGTTTATTACATTTGTAATTGGTATTCGGGGAGAGAATGTATGAGAAATATTGCTACTTGTAAGTTATACTGTGCTTTAATATTAGAATATCAAAATTGTTTATTCATATGGGTATCAATGATAGACTTACCTATGCTCGTTATTATAGAATTTGTTTTCGTCTCAAATCTTCTTAGACACGAGAAGATACCCATACCGTGCTGCATATTTCAGATCTTCGTAACTTTTTTTGTAATCGGAATAGCAAAATATTCCGATAGCCCATAGACATCATGACAACCTCGACTAGGATAGGAGGGATTGTTACTGAAGTTTAGTATTCTTTTCTAGTTAGGATAGGATAGGGGTACGCAATTTGCTGCCACATAAGGCGAAGCAGTATTCTAATAGATTTCTTCTTGATTATGATAATAAGACTTGTGCATTATAATGCACTATCATTATTTTTGTCCACTTTTTTATTTAATTTTTCTTATGTAGCGTAATCCTAAGATTCAATGTTTAATATTCCGTACTGACTGTGCTTAAAATAAAGTGTTTTCTTTCTTCTTTCTTTCTTTCAACTGAGTCTATGCGGGATATTTAATAAAGTCTTTCATAAAGCCGGTAATTTGATGGGTTACATCTATTAAGACCTTAGAAATTATTGTAAGATCAGATATTGCTAAATTATTAACTACTTTTATTGTATGACGTATTTGTTTTTTTATTTGTTTATGTTATTTGTATAGTAAATTTTGGCGTTCGTTGAGTGATTTATTACTTGCCAAGACGAAACAAGCAATTTGAATTTAATATCAATGCAGAATTTCGATACAATTTTCACAGTTAAGTATTAGTAGGATACCTATCGATAGGTAGTATTTGAGTGTACAACAATGAAGTAAGTTTCATTAAGGCCCCCGCACATTGTCCTCGCAGGTTATAATAAACAAGAGTATTATCTGCAATAATAACTCCACGACGACCTGAACAATGAGGCGAGTGGGCGTTGAAGCTGTGATGAGAGATATTTATATTGAGTTGTTGATACCACCAAAGTAGGTATATACATATAATAGAGAGTCTAGGGATGATTCTATAGGTACTATAGTAGAGCCATTACAAACGTGCAGACTACGTCATCAATCATTTTATCATATCTCTCATTCACACTTATAGGTATATCGGAACTCTCGCTGGAATGTGGGAGTGAGAGTTCTGATATACCTATAGGTGTGAACGAGAGATGTGATAAAATTATTGATGACGTTGTTTGCACGTTTGTAATGGCCCAGTTATAGAGACATCTATCTATTCTTAGAGGTAGCAATACTTCTGTAGACCAACTTCGATTAAGACTATTACTTATCTTTTTTACTAACTGGGCCTATTAAGCAAATAACAGTCCCCTAAAAAGTCCTACTCGAGGTTTGTCACGTTGTCCATGAGATATTCGAATGAAAAAAAGAATAACACCAACGATGTAAATAAAATAACATTATATTTTATGTCTTCTGACTTTTAAAACGTAATTAATAAAATTTAATTCATGGATATTATGCGGAAAATCTTTTAAATTTATTGGATGCCTGCTTGTAAGATAGTCTACGCCAGAAAATCCCTAAGTTAACTAGCCGTTACCTGTAGTCAATTTCCAGGCGTCATATGTTGTGTAATCAAAAAATATGACCAATCCAATAACACTTCATTTGTTGAAACCTATCAAGCCGTTTAAGCTGTAGGGCAAGCCCAAGAAAACAGACAAACATTACATACCTACATGCGTTTGAAAAATACCCTTTTTTGCCGCAGGTATTAGCAGCCCTATAAAGATCCTGGAAAGTTCTTTGTACCCACCACTCTGATTTAATTGTGGGCAGCATTAATTGGCCATTGTCCAGCAATATTGCTCTGCCCCGCTGCCCCTGACTTAACTATGGGCTATTGTTTTTTCAGACCCTACCTTCGATAAGAGAATAGTTTGTATGAAACCAGGCGATAGATTCGTTGCCTGTCAGATTTGTAATAAGATATTTGATGGGCTCGTGACTACTGCGTATCAATCAGAGTTGGTAGGGATGTATCATTCTGTATCTGATACAGTATTGTTGTATTATTGTTATGGATAATGTCAGGATATAGTGACGTGTACAGGGGATTTTCTGATAAGTAAACTAGAGTTAATAAGAGATTAACGAAGCTAAGTTACTGTGATTATTATTACGCGTCATAGGCGACTATTATAAAAAGCCACTCGTAAAACGCAAATCACAAGCAAATTCACAAGGAAACAGCTATATTTTTGATGTAATGTTTTTTATTTAATATTGTAGGTACGTGCCAATCTATATTTTTTAAATCATAACTTTATGCCTTCTAGAGGGCGTCATAATTAATCTACGGTGTCGTTATATAGCCTATAACCAGTGAATAATTTAAGACGCTTCGCTACGAACAGACGGACATACATACATACATGCCAGTCATAATATTAGTTTACCTCCGTTAGGGTAAAATAGAGAAATCTATACTCAAACAAAATTACAGTTCCATTTACTCCATTCCGTTCTAGGTACCTACTCAATAAAGCCATAATACACTATTAAGCCAATTTCTAATAACCATATTATCTGAGAAGCTATAATATAAATTTTGATAGCGTTAAAGCCAACTAAAGCCACGAACCAGAGATTCTTAAGTTATTTTAGCAACAAAGACCTACCTGAAAACAAGCCCGGTTCTTTGAAACGTACCCATAATCATAATAATTAAATGTCGCAATAAGGAGCTCTCTTATCAGCCGTCGCATGAGGCTACTGACCACAAGACATCATTTTCTGATGCAAAGCCTTCGACATTACTAACATTTCGTATACCACAGCAACTATTGATGGATTTGTTTGGAGTAAATAGAAATTTCTCTAAGTAACGCAGCAATGGATGAGGTAGAAAAGGATAAAGTAAAGCTTGACAAGATGCAGTGGTGATGCAAAGTGTCAGATGGGAACCAGTTAGGCAAATTATCTGCTAAGAATCAGTGACTCCACCTGCCGGCTCAACTCCATTTATTTATTTATGCATGCAAGCGTCTTTGTGTGTGTGATTAGTCCGTGCATTGTTTTATTGTAATTACCGTTTGGTAGTGTGTGTTTTGTTTACGCACATCGACGATGTTGTTGTGATATTTCTTGCGTATCAGATCGTGGTTCTTTGTGAGAGTTTTGAGATTTAAGACTGAAAATTAGACTGTTTTGACATTGACTAAATGTGGTTTTTGTCTGCTACATAAACTATTTAATTTAGACTTGGTGTACCTAGTGTCCTCAAATTACTTACCGTTCTTCTCTTCTTACTAATTATTAAACGGCAAAATTAAAAATTAGTCGCAATCATTAATAAAAAATACAATAATCCTGACTGCGAAAAAATTCGGGGGTATTTTAAAAATACATATTATTATAACAACTTACGTCATTCTCAATATGCAAACGAAGCCTTCAAGCCATTTGGGCTGGAGGGCATGCCAAAAACATGGACATAGGTACGTACAATCAAACTCTTGCTAAACATTACCCTCCTTATGTCCCAGTCGGGTAACAATAAAATCAAACCATAACTTCCTATACCTACCCACCTATAAGTAGGTACCTACTATATAATAATAATAACGCTACACTCATAGCCCCACACCAGGATTACCTGAATGGGTCCCATGGACAACACAAAAACACACAAACATACACCCAGACCGACAACAGAATTTCGGCCGCGCTGGAATCGAACCCAGGACCCTTTGAACGGCGATCTGGAGTCGTAACCATTGCGGCATATAAGTCGTCCAACACACATACATTAGTGAGTGTAGGTATATTTATACATACATACATACATCTACATACGTCAAGAATATCGAAAATCCTAACTAGTCATGTAAAATGTATCTCGTCTGTTTGAGATAAAGTAGGGCCGTGTAACTAACCGGCTATCCGTACAACACTATTAATAACCCTCATTAGTCAATAATTATCCGGAACACTATTACAAAGTATGTCTTCACTATTACTTATTGGGTTCCGTCGATTTTCTATGTAATACGTAAAGGGTTAAAATTTCAACCATTTGTACTATACTGAAGCCCATTTAAACCTGAGTAGAAACTAATTATCACTTGCTGTAATGATGGCTAACATCGTGAGGAAACCTGCACACCTGAGAGTTTTCCATAAAGTTCGCAAAGGTGTGTGAAATCTGCCAATCTGCACTTGGCCAGCGTGGTGGACTATGGCCTGTACTCCTCATATTGTGAAAGGAAACCTGAGCCCAGCAGTGGAACAGTTATAGGTTATAATGATGAATAATGAAGCCTATATTAGGGTTAGCTGGAAGGAAAAAAGCTGAAGGAAAGACCCGGTAAGTAGGTATTCTGTTGAAAACAGTTTTCCAAGGTAATTTTACAGTATGACTTTGGTTTGAATTTATCTTAAAAATCTTAGTAGCTTTAGCAAGATTTTTGAGATCCCGTGTTTAGCCTGTTCATTTGTGAGGTATGTGCGTTAAATAAATAATAATAATATAAATAAATAAATGTACGTTGGACTGTCTTTACGAAAAGGACCCCTAAAATGCTCTCAAAGCGTACAATAAATTTAAGGCTAGTTGCAGACCAGCGACTGGAAGATTTTTCAATCAACAACGCAGCGTGAGGCCTAATTAAAAGGATAATGATCTGTATTCTCCGCGCTACATAATAATATGCATAAAACACGTTTTCGACGTTTCGTATGCACTACTTGAGAACTTTCGGTGTGAATGTTGAAGAATTCATGAGGTAGTGTCAATGTAATTGTTAGTCAAATTGGGTAAATAGTTCTTTTACTAACATTCGGAGAATAAAAGGTATTTTTATATGTATATTTCCAATTATAAAAAAGCAGATAAGAAGCTTCTACAATTCGGTATCTTAAAAATTTATTAATGTAATATTTAAATCAGAAGTACCTATATCAAATTAAACTAATTGGAAAAAATAAACATAACAATTATTATAGGTACCAAAAATAAACTAAATATAATACTACTACCTAATATAATAATACTACCTAAATAACATAATAGTTATACGCTAGTTCGACGTGAAGACACAAATTTAACCCAATTGTAAGGAAATACTTCCTTTAACAAAACAGACAGACAAATAAAGGAACTTTATCATTCATAATTTTATCATTAGCATTGATAAAGGTGCTTAAGTTTTCATTAAATTTTATGTAAACACCAAATGTTTCGTATGTTATGTAAAAAGAAGTTTGCTTATCAGATAAGAACTTACTTGTACTGATAAAGCGCGGAAGGATCTTAAAATATTACGTATGATATTTTCATAATGTTTGATACTATACTATTTTTGCTTAATCTTTAACCCTCTAATGAGAAAAAGTTGTATCTAATTTTACTAAAAACTACTCTAGCCTACCTTAGTAGTGACATAAGTAAATCTATACAACTAAATAAAATTGAAGTGTCTGTTTGTACGTATTGCATTTATGTATGTTATTGTATTTATGTGTATACGGTAGGTAGGTACATATATCAAAATATCATTTTTAAAATTTTTTGTCAGCCTGTCTGTTTGATCCGGCTACTCTCTGAAACGGCTGAACCGATTTTGACGGGACTTTCATTGGCGGATAGCTGATGTAAGGAGTAACTTAGGCTACTTTTTTTTCCTTCGTTTTGTCATAGATTTACCGAAGCGAAGCGTGGGCGAGTCTACTAGTATCTTCTAAACGCAAAGATTACCTACAACTTAAACTAGGTACATTCAAACATCTTATCTTTTATCTCATTAATACGTTTTAATAGATAAAACAAAAATATTTCTCTTACATCTCGAAATAGGCGCCACATAGATGTTATCAACTTTAATATGTATAAAAGCATCTTTATGGCTGTCTGTTCGTCCGCAACTCAAGTAGCATTTTTCTAATGATAGCTAAACATTATTTATGTTAAGTGATCAGTATCTTGAATCGTTTATTCTATTATATCTACTAAGATGTTCACCTGTTAAGAGAGCTGCTCAAGAACTCTTTGAAATTAATGTGGATTTTTGTAGCATTTATAATCGGTGTATGTAATAGTGTCTCTCTCTGTGTGCGTGTGTCAGAAAGAGAAAGAGATTGTGTATGTAAGTAATAATATTTTTTTTTTAAATTCGTCCCTATCATCATTTGTCGTCATTATCAATCATTAATTAACCCTAAAAGTTAAACCATTCCTGTCATACATAAAAAAATGTATAGTAAAAAGCACGGATGTTCTATTTTTAATAACATCCATAAGCACAGGAAAATGTATATATTCGAAAAGGAAACCATAATTAAAAAAAAAAAAAACAATTTTTAATCTAATTTTGTACAGCTAGATCTCAAGCTAGACTGAACATGACGAGTCATTAAACAGCCGATTCAAATAAATGTGCGGCTGATGATGATGATGACAATAATGGTGATGGTGATGATTATTGACGACTTAATATAACAATTACATAGATCTAAGCTTTAAAAACTTTCAAATCAAAAGCACTTTTCAAAGTCTTATTACAAACAACTTCTAAGCCCTAAGTATAGGTTAGAAAGTTGCTTCTAATTACAATATTGACACATTCCTGTACCGACAGCAACACTTAACTAGCTAACAAATATCAGATAACCTTACAACTGGGCTATCTTGTTTTGCTATCGGTACTTGTCACTCCCCCCTAACATCAAGTTAACACTAACCGCATGCGCTAACTGTTTAACTAACGCTTCTATGTTTTTCACTTTATGGTTTATGGCATAATATAATAATCACTCCAAATTTTTTTTTGTTATAATAATTATGCGCGTTCAGTATAAAAACACGAAAACGACCCAATTTGACTATTCTACAATATGAAAGAGACGGCAAATAATTATTGTAAAGATGATAAGGACACATGCAATGTGGCGCGGAATACTTTTTACGGTAGTCAAATAAGGACGTAACATTATCTATAGTAAAAAAATATAAATATCATTCTATACATTTTTTGTTCTGAGTTAACTTATTTATATTTTGTATTTTATCTTATTGTTTATTAGTCGGTATTAAAAATACTCGTATCTCAGAATACCTCATACAATTACCTACTGTGGTATATTTTGCCAGTCATGCAAGTATTTAATCTGTAGTCTTGCAGATTATCTCACAGATTAACAACGAAAAAGATGAAACGGTAAAATAATAGTTAACATGCAAATATTATGTTTTCGAAGAGAAATACTTCGTTAATTTACTGTGCCGGGCGTAGCTATTTTTAAATTGCCTTAACATTATTATTAAAAGAGCTGCTAAGTGGTTGAAAGTGGACCATAGTTCAATATGTTTAACCATAGACAGACTTGATCGATATTCCTGGCTGGAAGATGGGAAAATAAATAAACACAGACCAAAAAATATATAGACGCAGTCTTCATAACAAAGAAGCGTAGTAGGGAAAAGCATAACGTTAATAACAAATGATAACGTTTCCCGGCAGACCGTGCTCGGTGACAATTTTGTCAGATCGTAAAAAAAGAAAAAATATTATTTATTGTTAAAAACGCACTAAAGTAAACCTTTCAAATAATAATAAATATTATTAATAAACGGCTGTTATTAAAAACCGCATTTGACAACAAAATTTTAGCATTATCCTACCAGCACATTTGATAAAATTCCTTTACTTATAATACATTTCGCACTAAATAACTACAAAACCAACTCTTACATACGTACAAGTTGTTATGAGTGGTCGGTGTTCTCGGATAATCCTCAAACTGGAAACGAAGCCGGGAACACTGAGAAGGAGAGATAAAGAGAATATCAACACTATTGCAACCTGCATGTATGTCCATCTTGCGATAGAGTCATGTGGATGATATTACAAACAAAGATACTCGTAGATAAACGCTAAATGCTAACACACTCATACCCCCGCAGTAGGACTCCCTGTCTCGCGGGTGGCATGGACAACACAAATAACACCTATGACCCGAGAACAAACATTTATCTGTTACATAAATATCTGCCCCGGCCGGGAATCGAACCTGGGACCTCTCGCTTCGCAGGC
>LGAG01001106.1:331301-345614 GCA_001278395.1 Lerema accius | reverse complement strand
AATTGCTGCTCCTCTCCTATTCATCATAGCGTGATGTTATATAGCTCATAGCCTTCCTCGATAAACGGACTATCTTACACTAACAGAATTTTTCAAATCGTTCCAATAGTTCTTGAGATTAGCGCGTTAAAACAAACAAACTCTTGTCCATTTTTTCGGAAATATAGCTCAACTCAAATACCTTTACGGATTTCCACATGTTAAGTGTAATTAGATTTACCTCCAATTTTATTTTAATTACAGCGCCACTTAACTCAAACTAAAAATTTCGCGTGCATCTTTTTTCATATTTCTTACATATTACAACTAAACATTTTATGGTTATTTTTGCACAAATACTTTTGACAGTATTTTCAATACTGGGCTGTTACGGGTTAAAGCCAATAATTATAATTATTAAGTCGTATCCACATTACAACTACGTCGTATCTTTTGTTTGAGCGCATCCACTGGCTGTCATAGTGCGCGGTGAGAATTAACAGCGGGTATGGTTACAGCTTTAGCAGGCCGCGCTTTGGGAACCACTGGATAGTTGAGTCAGAAATGTTATCTTTAATCTTAGTAAAATATTTAGTTGTGATTATAGCTATGTATTCTGTTTTATTTATGTAAATTAAAAAATAGTTCTAAAAAGTCGAAAGTAGACGCTAGATAACCTTGAAATTAAATGCTTTTCAAGTTAAATAGATTATTTAAAAATGTGTTATGAACTGTACTTTTTACTTTATAAAATAACCTTAGGTTGTCTAGAATGAAGACGAAATATCACCTGTAATTTTTAAACCTTACTAAGACATTAAATTCCCTTGGAACATTTCTGTTAATTACTAGCCGAATCTAAAACATAATTATCTAATTAAGCAAGAAAACCAAAAAAATCCGACTCAGTATGCCCTAAAACCGGACACTTAACAGACCTTTAAGTAAGCCCAAAAACCGCAATATCATAAATACACTCGAAGGTAAAATAAAGGCCTCATTAACGATACATTCAATACTTAAAAGCTTAATTAATTAGTCAATTAAAAGAGTACAGCCTTCCATTTTACCTAGCCGAGTGTACCGAGCATTCGAATCAAATGGCTGTAATAAATCAGACAACAATCGTAGTATAAAGACGCATGCCGTAGAATGGTTGGTCCTTATTGAATTCGCGATTGCCTACTGCGACTGATAGGAGAGTAACGGGGCTTGCTAATGTGTTTCTTTGTCGGCGAGAAGAGATAAGCGAGCAATTACAGTGAGTACCTAGACGGGATGTATCGTAGCATGTTTGTAGCTTTTTCTTTGATTGGTATAGGAAACTTTTTGACGTGAATAAACTTTAAACCAGAGTAATCCTAAAAATTTTATGTCAAAATCGGAGGACACAGTTTGGCGTTGTAGTTTCGAATCTATCGTCTACATTCAAAATTAAATTGTACCACTGGGTAGCGAAAGAATCAAAGAATTAATTATAATAAGCGAGAACAGGAAAAAATCGCGCAGTGGAGGGAGAAGCGCCAATATTTTGAGGTTATTTTACGACGTAAATACATGAAGAAGTATATTTTATTAAAAAAAAAATACCTGTTACATAAACGTATTCTCGTACAACACACATTTGTGTCCATGACACAACTATAGGTACCCAAATTTTATCCCAAAAAAACTTATTTGTTCCCGTGGGATAGCTAGTTGATCTTGGTATAGAGACTCGGAAATCTATTTAAATTGAAGATGATCTATTTTCTTTACATTAATTAAAACAAACTAAAACTAAAAAAATATTTTCGTCGTGCCTTTTATTCGTAGATTTTGTTCCTAAAACTACGTTTAATTGACTAGTTATCGCTTATTCGGCATTAATAAGACAAGTAGCATTCCATTTCTAAGCTATTTGATGGGTTATCTAAATGGTTGGGACATGCCGAGGTGATGATATGAAACGTAGCTTCGGTTTCGGTTTTGGATGTAGGTAAATGAAAGCGTGTGAATTGAGTGAGACTGTCGCCTTTCTCATGATATTTATAGTAGGTGACGAATTAGCGATAGCTTTGATAATAGGAACCGAAGACTAGTACCTATTCTTGATATAATTACTTCGGATGTGTGCCGAGGACTGTAAGTAGATAGACTAGTGGAATTTTGGAGAAAATAGGACGTGATTAAGAAATAGGGGATTTAAGGTTAACAAAGATTTTTTATTATTTTAAAGAAAGTTTAAATCTCAAGGAATCGTAAGTTACAGACAAATAATAGTAAAATGTAGGAATTAGATTTTTTTCCCATTATCGATTATTATAATTCAAAATATATAAATATGTAGAATTAGGTAACTCTTCCCATTGAAAGTCTTGATCCTTATAAAAAGTCACTTAAGAACATTTCCCACAAATAAAATCATCATCATTATCACAACCCATAACTGACCCACTGCTGGGCTCGGGTCTCCTCTCACAGTGTGAGGGGTAAAAATAAATATAGGTGACAAATTGATAAACTATTTTTTTATCAGTTAAAATCATGCAAACCCTATAATGTCCTATTGTAATATCTCTGGTAAACAATGTACCAAGTACTCGTAACTTAGGTTTTCCATGGGTATTGTAAGATACTAAGGGCCGAGGTTTCAATGAGTACTGCAATAAAACCACGATGACCCACGATGGTCCACAATACGCCACAATGGCGACCTGTCAGGCACTTGTCGCGTAGATTTATAGCTCGTCACTTAAACAATAAATAGTGATTTTCGCGTTTCTCCCGGTAAATGTACTCGCGTAGAACGTAACGGGATACGACGCGTCCTGTCAGTGATACTGACAGTGACATTGTGTTGGTAGAATCGGTTTGTTGCGTTTTATGGATATGTTTTAATTCTATTTTTTTTATTAAATAGGTACTTGATGGAAGATGTGACCAATATTTATCTGTCAAAACGTAATTATACCTGTGTATAACCTCAGTGGTTATAATAAAAAATGGGGTTTTCTAACATTATATAAAAACAATGTCTATTTATACGTAATCCCGTTGACTAATTTAACATTTAAATATGTTTAATTATTTGTAACAATTTCAAACCAACAAATCAAGTTTGTCTCGTTGGCTTACGAGAAAATAAAGCGAAGTACACGCGAGAATATAGAAAAATAAAATCCTTATTACTTCTTATTTCACGCCTTATTAAGAACGTCGGTTCTTTGAATTCAACTAAAAACATGACTGAAAAACAAACATTTAGGTACCTGAATAGATACAAATTTAAGCGACATAATTTTTAATATGATTACAAAAATTTAACGAGAAAACTTTCAAAACTAATTTCATCATTAGATTTAAGGCGTATACGGCAACATAAACATTTAAAGACTTGTAGAAAAAAACAACAAATCCTAAACAAATTAATTTAATTCCTCCCAACGCAACAAGTTACGTTCTACGTCAGTTGTCCCGCAAGGCACGTCCTCCATTGTACTGCATATAAGGCTCACTGAAGTCACTTGATATTTTTATACGACTAGACTGCATTGTGGACGCAACTCGTATACCTGTTGCAGCTCACCACGACGCTTCCCTACACCCTTGTACCTATACACTTAAGGTCGAAAATAGCTCAAACCATCTGTCATTGTTAAATACATCAAGTTGATCCTGGTTAACTGTTGTTGTACCAACGGTTCTACGTTCGCCTTTCGATTGAGACCACGTACAAGAGATTAGTTGCCTCATAATCATATATGTTTGTACATAAATGTTAGTTTGCGTGTTTGTTTGTAACTGGACAAATAATTTGTGGTTACGGTATGGTAGATAAGGTGAGGTGATTTCTATAGATTTTCAGAGAAACTGTTACGGCGTAGGTACCTAATTGATTAGTTTTAGAAATAGGATTTTGACTGTTATTATGAAGATGGATAAGGTCGTATTAAAATTACTCCAATCCGATAACTACGTAATTCTAAAACTACGTAGCGACATACAAATAACTATAATGACAAATATCTGGTTTTTAAATAATAATATCTACCTATAGTGGACAAAAAAGATATAGTTTATTATTTAATTTATAATGAATTTTTATTAATTTTATCGTACTGGCAAATTTCATTATTCCCTCCTAAACTATAAACTTTAAAATGAAGTACATCGCAAAAGTCAGCGATGGCCAGTAGGTATTCCTTTAATGGGTTATAATGGAACATAAAATTTTAATTACTAACTTCATGTAATTATCAAACTACTTAACCGCTAGAAATCCCAGATTGTCGTCAAAGCTTATCGATTGAAAAATAAATTTTATGCCAATAATAATAAGTCAGTAATTCCTTAACAATACTACTGTATAGTCTAAGCGCTGGTTAAATTTTTAGGGAAGGTACTGTATAAGTGTATATTGTTTTTATACTGGTCAGGTGTTTATTTTTGTATGTTTTCGTCTTTAAACCTTTGTCTGAGAAAACATTAAAATATCTATACTGTGGTTTTTGGAGGTTATCTCTTTCAAGACTTGCAGTAATAATAATACTTATTAAAATTTTGACACAATTCAATTTAACTTAAACATTGTCAAATTGTCGATTGTATGGTATAAGCCATCATGCAATTTACTTTCAATGCGTAGATAACCCTAATACAAATTAATATACATATTTATTAACGGATATACTAAAAAAATAATAACGCTATAAGTACACACATAGCCCCTAGGAATAGCAATCCCTATGTGATGGATGCCATGAACAATACAAATTGGCTTAAGACATACCCAAAGAATACAAATTTAAATTCATCATTAAAATTTCTGCCTCGGTACCTAGTAATTGAACCTAGGACCTATAGAACGGCTGTCCGGCATGATAATCATAACTATACATGTCGTTAAAAAAATATAATTATTAATGATACCTATATATAAATCTGTAATATCCTTGTTGATAATTCACCTGTATACTGTATAAGAAAATAGGACTAACAACAAGTTTACGGTCATTATAATCTATTGTAATAACAGTTATTTGTTCAATACAATATTATAATACTGAATACAAATGAATCTCGTACTATTGTCCAGGATCAAAGGTGATAGATAAATCGCAGTCATGTGCAGACGTTATAATTATTTCCCTGTTATAAACATACGTTACTTAATTACCTTTATGCTGTTTCTAATTCGATAAAGTTAGGGAGATTTAACTGTAGTATTTACTAGTTTTAAACAGTAATTTATTATTCATATTTTTATCTACGTTTTTATTTTATTAAAAATATTTTATCGTTATATTACAACAGAATAAGCTATAAGGTTAGACGAGGAATTACGAATGTGGTCAATAATGACCCATGGGTTAAAGTCGACCCCAATTTAAACAACACAAGTTCTTATATTAAATTGTATAATATAAAATAGTCAGAGCCTAGACTATGTTTGTACCATAAAACTAAAAATAACCCCTATTGCAGTACCAAAGACCATTTGAGCTATAATCGTCCCTATGAGCGGACAGGGGAAATAATAAAATAACCTTTTTATACCGCCCTCTGTCGGTCACAATCGTTTTAATTTTATTACAATGGTTATGTTATCCTGTTTTCATAATTATCTCTGTGTTATTCAAGCTCGTTTCGCGATGCTTTTGTTATTTTTTGTTATTGGTTGTAAATAAAAGATATTACGGTTTTTTATTGTTTGCAATTATTTCATGCTGCGTTGACTTAAAAATTTCGCTTGATACAGTAATATTGGACAAATTGAAGCGGATTTGTTCGTTTGGTTTGACGATACAAAAGTGACCCAATTGGCCCAGTTTTTCTTTTGTGTACGAACAAGACGACTAATAATTATCAAAAGACAATAAGGACACGTGCAATGTAACGCGAAACAAATATTTTCCTTTACTTATTAAGGACGTAATTTATCTATAGTCACAGACCAAAAAATTTAGACGCAGTCTTCGAAACAAAAACGTGTGGTAGGGAAAAACATAACGTTAATAACAAATGATAACGTTTCCCGGTACATTGCTCGGCAGATCGTGCTCTATGATATAGTAACAGATCGTAAAAAAAAAATGAAAAAAATGACCTCACTTTTTTGTTCTGAACACTAAGTCTATTATATTTTTTTGGACTGAGTTTGTAGCATAAAGTAATTGATTTGATGTGTTCGATTATTTCTTCATACACTACGGTTATTATTAAGTATCTAAAGTTCCAAGCGTAATGGTAATCATGAATGGAAACAAAAAAAATCCGACTACTCAAAATAGAAAGTGTAGGGAAGGGGGGAGGGAGTTTTTAAAGCTGTAGAGCATGCCGAAGAAATGGACATGCGTGCATACATACGTACACAAACATTATCCTCGTATAGTACATAGTAGGGAAATTACCCATGGTTTATCTTACTGCTATTAAACTTTTAATCAAAAGCGTACATAATAAAACTGACTAGCTTATCGTACGCAATCTGAATCTATTCAATATCGAATTACATTACGTCCCAACAATGGCCAAGAAACAACATAATTATCCAGCCATTATTCCCGAACAATTAACGTCTATCAAGCGACCGCCTCGGGCGTGTTCGGGCGCGGTCGGGTTTTCTCGGTAATTGTTGCGCGGGCGCAGCGCCCCGAGCGATTTGAGCTACTGTGGAAAAGAGTAAATAGAAGTACAGAGTTACTACTGGTAGTGTAATAGATAAAGTGCCTATTTCTATAGGGTTGTGAATGCTAGGAATAAAATTGTAAGTTTTCATACAACCACATACGAGAATATTCTATTAGCATGTACTTTAAAATAATCATCCTTGTGTTAGTTATAAAAACTTTGATTGTAATAAGTACATTTTATAGGTGAAATTTTTAAAATTACTTATTGTATACTTATTTTAAAAGACTAAACTAAAAGAGTTCAACTACTCCTTACTTATTTGTAGCAGCTGTTTTAGGGCGTTTTAACTTAAAAAAATAATAATATAAGATTATGCTACCTAGTTTTGTTAGTACCAAAAAATTAAACTTATTTTAAAGCTTGTTAGTTTTATAATGTAATTGGACTTCTGTATAAATTTGAGATTTATTATTAATCGCAAAACACTGCTACTGTCAAAGACTAGGGGCTCTATTTCAGAAAACAATTTGTTCGCTAAATAGAAAAATGCTTCTGTAATACCTCATTAGTTAACGAAGCATTATTTTGTGAAGCTTTTAGTTAGCGAAGCATTTTTTTATGCGTTTATAAGTGGTTATAGAGATTGATAACTCTGTTTTCAGTTGCAGATGTGTTGAAGTCGTTACTTAATTAAATGAGGCCTTATCTTTCATTAATCATTACTAGAGGAACCGCTCTATGGTCGAAATCCGACCACAGATTAGAGTCGTTCAAAATACCTGGCTGGAAAATTATAGTCCATGTTGTAACTATCAACACAAATCTTTCACCTGAAGACTGAGTCCTGTGCATAAGTGGTGTAATTATGTGTGTTTTGCTTAAAAAGACATTTTTATTTAAAAAAAAATATTGTGCGTTTCTTCGTCATGTAAACTTTAACTATGCCAAATATTAATTTTGTACTTAAAATCATTATTTTTCGTCGTCACGTATTAATATCCAGATGTATTATTACATTTAACACATGGTCGACAACCCTAACTTGTCGATAAAATGTCAACTCCACCCGCACCGTATTCAAAACATTGTTACCAACATTTCAAAAGAAAACGATTACGGTGCACCTCATTAAATTATACTTAACATTTACGGCCTTAAAATAAAAATTGTAACAACTCCAAAAAATCAACAGTCCAAAATTTCTCGGAACAAAATTTTAATTAAAGCAGACCCTGTTCCCTTTTATCTGTCGTAAGAACAATGTGGACAACAATTACAATCAGCTCTTGCATGTCTTACACTTGACGGTGGAAACCTGACCCAAATTGATCTTTTTGCAGCTGATAAGGGCTTGTCCATAATGACGTTTAGTTGAAGCGAAGTGAAGTTGTCTTACTCTAGCTTCATACCTACGGTTTATCTAATATATATTAAAATGGACCCGCCCTCGCTTCGCTTCGGAAAAAAAAGTAGTCTAAGTTACTCCTTATTACATCAGCTACCTGCCAGTGAAAGTCCCGTCAAAATCGGACCAGCCGTTTCAGAGATTAGCCGGATCAAACAGACAGAGAGACAAAATTTTAAAAAATTGTTATTTTGGTACGTGTACCGTGTATAAATACGTATGCATTAAGTAAAAAGCGGTTACATATTTTAATATTACAAACAGACATTTCAATTTTATTTAGTTGTATAGATTAGAAATGCGAATAATATATATTTCTGGTCATAGATTAAGTTTATATCTAAGTCTGTTACATTTTCACGATTTATTTATTTATTTAACCTTTATTGACCATAACAAATATCACGGTACAAATGGCGAGCTTAATGCTTAATGCATTCTCTACCAGCTAACCATTGGACTAAACAGAGATACCACGATTAAACTGTTTGAATACTTCTAATATATCGTCTTACGTATAACCCATAAATATCCCACTGATGGGCTCAGGTCTCCGCTTAAATTATGTAGGATACCATAAACCAAGCTGGCCAAGTGCAGATTGACAGACTTCACACACTTGATAACTTCATGGAGACTTCTCAGGTGTGCAAGTTTCCTCACTATGTTTTATTACACTGAAGCAACTTATAAATTAATGATACACATAACATTTTGGATTAGAGGTGAGTGCCGGGGATTAAACGTAGGAACTGGATAAACGGAAAAAAACTATTGATAAGTCAATCAACTTACTATTTCTAATCCAAAAGAATTTAAAAATTTTAACGTATTTCTTTCAAAATAATCTTCATGCAGCAAACATGAATTTGAAGCGTAAAAATCAATGCTTCGCTTCACTTCACTGACTGTCAGTATGGACGAAGGTTTATAAGCGAATTTTGCCGAAAGCGGCCGGTCAGTTTGATTTATTCTGTATACAGTTTGATACAGTTCCGGATTCGTGCGAGCGACGTCAATCAATTGTTGGTGAAGACGTGCGTGGAATATTTTCACCATCATTTTTATGATATTTTTGTACAATGGTACGAGTAAATTACTATCGGCCCACCCGTTAAAATAACTGTTTTTGTTATTAAACCAAAGTCAATATGAAAGTCATATTATGTACTTTGTTTTAGGAACTAATAGCTCACTTAATTAAAGTCAAGACTTCAACAATTGATGTAACATTAGATTACAAAATAAAATAAATGACATTGTCATTGACATAAAAAATTGTTATTAATTGATCAGTGTATGATCTTATAGTAATTTCTAATATCTTGGTAGGCAATACCTATCATACAATCGCATCTATAAAAGACAAAAATGTACCTGTATTTCAATTTTAAACCTAATTGAGATAGATTTTCTGGAACTCAGTAACTAGTAAGTACTTACCTAATAATTCTAACAGTCAAAAACTAACTAACAGTTTGTCGACACCGATACATGTATGTATGTTAAACTAACTCATACATCACAAAAAGTTACTAACAATAAATTAACTCACAAATGTACAGTTTACATTTGCGTACATTTATGGAAAGTTGGAAATAATTAGAACTCGTTCGAAACGATACTGCTTAGGGCGAGGAATAGGAGGGGACATAAGTTATGTACATATTTACCATATACTAGCTTTTCTCTTCGTTTTACTCATAATTTACTTAGAAACCAAAACTGATGTACGAAAAACCTCCATTTTCGATAGAGCCTAAAAACTGTTTCAAAATCAAATAATTTAAAAACTATAAAGTACAGATATAATAATAATAATTATGTTTCTTTTTTGTCTATGCCTTATAGTTTTAAAGTAATTTTTAATATTATTTTTAAAGAGTTTTTAGGATGTCGAAAGCTTAGAGCTTTTTAATTATAGTAGTTTCGTTTTCTTATCTCGATATATAAATTCCACGAATGTATGGCTTAACGATTACTAAAGCACTGTTCATAGGGTCATAGGTTTGTTTCCCAGGGAAGCAGAAATGTGAATGATGCGTTTTTTAAAGTTATGATACTAGGAAACCATCTTGCAATAACCACAATCAAAAAACATACCTCAAGTAGGACTATAAGAGGACTGTAATTAGTAACTATATTAATGTCACATTATTCGTTGTTCTGTAAGCTAGAACAAAGATGGTTAGTAGGAATCAGATAAACAAACAAACAAGTGACCAAATCTCTATATAAAAACCAGTATATTCATTTAACCACAAGTGAATATTACAGAATTTCATTCATCTCATACAATCAAGTTTGTCAAAACGGAGTTGTTCCACTTTTACTTCGGCAAGTGTCAATTCACCAGTAATGGTGATTGAATCGTCTAATGGTCAAGTGGAATTATGATAATATTGTTATTTAGAATGACTTTACATAACCAGTTTGTTAGTGTTTTGAAAGTATGTGTGTACATTGACAGTAATTGCAAAAGTGTTTTTGATGTGTTGCTAATAATCTATTTTAATGTTAGTTTTAAGTAGCTTATGTTTCTCTAATGAGTAGCGATTGTATCTCTCGTTATCCAAAGCTTTGGATTATTCCTGTTTGTTACACATGTGTTACACATGTAACACATGAATAGGAGTAAAGATTTTCGTGTGACACAACTTGGAAAAAGTTGTTTCCTTTACCTAAGTTATAAATGTGAAGCAAAGTTATAATCAGGATTTAAATTTCTTTAAGTTCTTTAGTCTAGCGATGAATGAAAAGTTTGAAAATGGATGGTTGAAATTATAGGCCTTGTTAGTAATAGATGTTAATTAGATTATTAATAGTTGTTAATTCGATTCGTTACAAGTTAGTATTATTAAATGTAAATAATTGTAACCAAGTACGTAATTATTAGTATTTGTCCCACATGAAAATGACATAAAATAGGTCAAAAGATGCGTTATTAGGTACCCCTTACGACAAATAGTAGCCTCTTGTGTAAGTATACGAGACTCAAACCCTAGACAATATGCTATTCTATTCTATTCTACAGAATATCACAAATTCCAAACCGCGAATTCCCTTTACAATCTCCACTAAACAATAATTCTGCATTGCATTTTCAATCGCTAACACGATACCAGAAGTTATCACAAGTAAGCTACGACAATAGGATTTAAGGCATTGTGCAGTGAATGTCCAATTGCAGTAATCTTGGTTGACGACGTAGCTTATTGTTAGGGCAAGCGACCTGAATACAATTTATGGTCTTATTCGTATCGAACATAAAATCATTGGTACGTTTATGATGTTGCTACTAAAAGTGACAGGCTGTTAGAATGGTGAAAATTGGTGAAAGCTAGTAAAAAGATTTTGGTTGTAGCTCATTATTGTAATTTTTTTTTAATTCTAAAAAATAAAAAATCTCTTAACCCCCATAATCATACTAGAGGAGCGTTCAAATATTACGTAACTCAATTGTTGAAGGTTTTTGACGATTCCCCCCCTCCCCCCATGTAACGCGCCGTAACTCTCCCTCTCCGTAAATGTTACGTAACACACAAGTGAACCTTTTTGTATTAAAAAGTTGCCAATTTTCCGATTAATAATAATTAAATTCCCTAGTTATTTCTTAGTGAAAAAACAATGTTACGTAACGCGTTGTTCTACCCCCCTTCCCCCCTTAATCATCACATTTTACAAGACGGGGGGTTTTACCATAATACTTGAATGGCTCCTAGTAAGACTGTAGAGCCTGCTAAAGAAAAAGACATACATACATACGCACGAAAAACGTTACCATCCCCACAATCGGGTAATAAATGCCAACACGAAGTCATTGTAAAGACGCTGTTCTTAACCAATCGGTTTAATATCCGCCTCAGAATTGCCCCAACAGGGAACGCCCGGATATGAGCTATATTTGTTTTGCATATCTTGATTGATGTGTTGATTGACAGTATTATTGTGAAGGCATTGCAAGTGTAGGTAAGGGAATATAGGGCTTTTATTTGTTAAGCCAATTTGAAATTGGGTTGGTTGTAAATTTTGCTTCAAAAATGTGTGTTAGAAATTGTTAAAATTTTGAAAGTTAGGGGCTATTGAAATAATATCTAAATACCAAGAGAAACTACCACTTATATTATTAAAAAAACCCCGTCATAGCTTACTTTTTTAAAATAAAAGGATGTAACAACATTGTTTATTTTTTCGAACAGGAATTGGGTAGTAATTTTCTCAGGTCTCCTCTCACAGTGTGAGGGGTACAGGCCATAGTCCATCACGCTGGTCTAGTGCGGATTGGCAGACTTCACACACCTTTGAAAACTTTAAGGAGAACTCTCAGGTGTACAGGTTTCCTCATTATGTTTTATTTTACTTGTACCTACTGTTATTCCTTTTTAAAAAAAGACGTGCGGAGGAGTTTATTTCCCCTTTCTTCTCCTCCATATTAAAGCACCTTTACGAAACGGGGGTAGATTCAAAAAAAAATATGTGCATAGGTAAGTGTATCATTGATACCTACATGAATAAATGATTTTTGATTTTGATTTTTTTACCGAAGCAAGTGATAACTAATTAGTTATTTTTCGAACAAATTGGCGGGGGAAGCAATTTTGAATCTATACACTATTTATATCAAAATTGCTTAAAAGCAATAGAATATATTCAAAGAAGCTTAATCTTAATCATCTAACCATCTAATCTAAAATGAATATCATTTCAAACACCGATTTCCCAAGTAACATAAAATAAAACCACGGGAAGCTGGCTTTATAATTAAAATAGCCACTGATGCCGCACACTACTATGAATTAATATTAATATCACCATCATGTATTTCCATCCTTATTATTTGCCATTACATAGAGATTACTAACTTGTTTTAATGACGCGAGATGGCGTTCTACAATACACGTTTGGAATATTAATCACGCGACGGCTGTACATTAAAAGATAATGTTTTGCGACACGAACTAAAGTTATTTTGCAGTTAATTCAAAATTTATAATCCTTGTTGCGTTGTGTTTTATTTTTAATTTACTTTAAAGTAATTAAGTTTGAAGACAAGTTCGTATTTAACGGTCGTATTGTTCATTCACTCATATTTTTACTCGTTCATATTACATTCGTTCATTGAGTAATACGTACATTCATTTGTTCCTTAATTCAATTGGTAATGCACTCATACATTTAATTAAAACACTATCTTTAGATACCATTACATAAATTGCATTTTATTAATCATTAAACCTTCCGCTTTCAAAGCTTTAAACTACTTAAAAATAAGCCCAAGAAAGTCTTTATAATCTAATACTTAGTTCCAAATATAGCTACGTAAATAAAACAAGTTATTTAACAAAAACGTCAAAACAATTTTATTACAGCATTGTAAATCAGATTAATTTTTCAATAAGCCGTCTCGGGGAACGCGATTGTGCCGTCGTCAATATGGCAATATCCGGCCATCGCCACAACCTACCGCGTTACAGAATTTCCGGCTATGATCCGCTACGAGGCGAGTCTTGATTCGGTATTGATTGGTGGTTAGGAATGGTGTGGAATCATCCTTTTACTTTGTATAGAAGTTACAGACATGAAACTGTCATTTAAAGAATATTTTGTCGTCGATTTTTATAGCGTATCTATTCATTAAAGAAATTGCGAGTTTTTTTATCACAGGAGTTCCTGGGTTCAAACCTGCACCTCTAATTTTTTTAAGTTATGTGCATAGGAAAGAATGAAAATAATACAACTTTCTTCAGAAACAGACATAAGAAAATTAAAAAAAAAAATTGCTGTGTCACCACAGATAATATTAACTGACAATATACTTCTAATAACATGCAAAATAATCGATAAAATTAAAATAATATGATTCCAATTATCTATATCTATAAGTTACACAGACAAACTAAACAAAACTAAACATTTACACAACATACCGAACATAAGTGTAATTTGTAAACGCTCACCAATTAAGGCATGTTATGCACCATCCGACGCGAAGTGTCGTCTATGTAAATTACCATCCATGGTACAAGATTGTACCGTATAGGGAACTATCGTATCCCATAGTTAAACGCCATAATTGTGTAGCCATTACGCCATTTATCTGCAGTGCAGTTAGTGGGAGAATCTCTGTACTATTGAGAAAGAACTATGTGTCGTATATTTAGGTAGTATTAAACATCGTACCTGTGTTCCCGCCATAGTTTGGTGCGGAGAGGTAACACCGTCAGATTATAGTGGGTATATCGCAGTCGCGGGAGTCCCACTCGCTCCCACTTCAGGCGGGTGGTATGCCTAATGCAATTCCAGACGAAAAAAAA
>LGAG01001106.1:320026-330800 GCA_001278395.1 Lerema accius | reverse complement strand
TTTAGGTAGTATTGAATATCGTACTTGTGTTCCCGTCATAGTTTGGTGTGGAGAGGTAACACCGTCAGATTATAGTGGGTATATCGCAGTCGCGGGAGTCCCACATAACCACTCGCTCCCACTTCAGGTGGGTGCTATGCGTAATGCATTTCCTGGCGAAAAAAAAAAACAGAAAAAAAAACGTATAAGTATAGATATATTTTCTCTGTACAATTTGTTAGATCCCTTTGTTTTCCACGTAGGTTTTTGATTTTCGCATACCTGCTTTTAGAAACTTCTCATCACATTGAACGACGTTTGATATGAGGACGTTTAGATTTTTTTTTCATATAAAACCGTCAATCCGTACAAGGTCTAGAACGTACTGAAGAAATGGACATACATACATACATACGTGCGAAAAACATTACCCTCTTCCTATCTCAGTTGTTTAAAAATATTTTTTCGTTCATCTTATTCGCCTCTTAAATCTGTGTCTTACAATCAATCGGATGTTCATATGAGTTACTATTAAGTGTGTTTCTTATGAGGTCTGAAATAATTCGGAACAAACGAACCATCCATAAGTAACGGATGGATGGATTTGCGAGGCGGCTGCCATTGTCGTAAGTATCTGTCGATACTGAATTTACATACAACATGCAGGACCATAGAGTTACTAATGCTTCCGTGGTAGAAGTGACATGCATTTTATATTCTGGACTTATACGTTTTAAGAAATATGTCAAGAGAAGTTCCTACTTATCTAGTTGGAAAACAATTTTTAAGTAAAGTTATTAATGTAATAATGTAAATAAAAATCTTTTGTGTAATAATTTATAAGACAAACAAATTATGTTGAGCGGTTAAAGTGCAGTCTTACAATTTTAGCAATCAATAAATAAACCATCATAATATTATTACACCAAGTTAGTTATTAAACCTTTTTAAATTCATATTAGTGTCACAATATTTTTACTAACGCATTGGGAATTTGCCTGAAATGTTAGTCATAAACTATGAAATAAATAAATAATTACGGATAATTATGGATATAGTTTAAGGCTCAGGTGATAATTACTACAGCTAATTTAATTACATTTAGTGTTGTGTGTTCTACTAATAAATTATTGATTGCACCGAATGAACGAACAAACGAATGAATGAATGAATGGTTAAACAAATAAATAGTGCCCTGTCTAACCGTTGTTAACACAATCAATGTTGATTTAGGGTGTGCACTGACAACAGCACTGTCGTTATTCCGAGTTGTTATCGACTTTGTTATGCTTATTTATCGATGCTTGAGCAAATACTCGATTCAAGGTGTTCTTTTTAGCGCTTAATGAGCAAGATTTAAGGGTAACGGATGTGAATGGAAGATGGGTTGTATAACTCTTGTGTGAAATTAATAAACGATTAATTTACGAGCTGAAATGTTGGGTACATTGTTTTGGTTAGATTGCGAGATGATTAAAGCTCGTGTGAGGTTGATTTGGTTTATTATAGGTATTAATAAACGCCAGGAAGTAAGGCTTCAAACTGCTTGTATATTGGTTGAATCATGGGGAACTATTTGAAGCTGCGCCGCTTAATACATGAAGCAATCCATGAAGCAGTCTATAGCCAGGATGAGACCAAAATCTTACTTGATTCAAGGGTCTTAAAACCCTTTAACCCTAGGTCTTAAGACAAAGGCATCGGACGCTAACCATCCCAGCGGATTCCATAACAAAAATATCAAAACAAATTGTAATCTAACCTAAGCTTGTATCTCTAGTACACTATCCCACGTATCACATCAAATCTCATTCGTAGCTTTATTTGTTATGGTACGAAATGATCACACCATCCGCGGCCTCCCGTCTCCCGTGGCACATGTTATTAAACATAACATTCTAAGCGCAAGTTTTACAGATAATTTAGTTGAACAAATCGTTGTAGATCGGCTCGAGTTATGAGCTAAGAGCGAGTACTGCGTCTATTTCTTACACTAATTTTAGGTACTATTTCATCTAGGCTACTTCTACTAGGTTTCGTACACTACTTTTGTTTATTTGTAAGTATAGAGTGGTAAGTAATAAATTAATTAAAATATACATGAAGTTTCCTAAACCTATTATCTACTTAATAGACCACTATAAACAACGTGTGTAGCGGGTATTACCGTTTTGTTATAGATCATTTCATGTTACTTTTAAATAGTTTACTAGTAGATAAAAAAGCTGGCCGGAAAATATGCATTGGACCCATTGATGGTCAGTGCTGCCCAGAGGCGTCAGGACTGACCATAGAATAACTTCTTCAAGCAACTGTCACTAGTAGCATTAAACAGTTGTCTTGTGTGATACATACAGTACATACAGTCTTCATACAGTCAGTTCATACAGTCTTTATTTACATCTAAACTTACATCCACTCCTTTAAGCTACTGGTGTCAGTTAGCCCGCAAGGTTCTGATTAAAATTGCTGACGTCGACTACTTAAAACTACTCGTCTACAACCAGCCTTATAGTGTTCTGTATCGCCATCGTTTGCATGTAACCTTAGCACTATTTACAGATATAATAGCATAACTAACGTTCTACTTATTTACTACAAAAGTACCTAGCTTGTTGCAAAAAATTGTAATTTTATTTTTTATTTTTAAAACCCGCTATCTCTTATACTCTACACCATAGAATAGAGAAGATGCGCTAACGCATCACAGCGGGAAGCGACCAGCAACTGACATGCGGTTAACCTTTAGATTGAGACGCAGAGTCGGATAATAGCCGGCCCGGGTGAACCTTACTATACAGATACCGGCATTTGTAATTACATCATACAATATGTAATTGAAGCGTGTATGTAGGTATGTACTAGTATTAGTATTAGATATTTTGCGGTACTCGTGTATCGAATCCGATTGTATAGGTGTATAGTTGCGCGTTAAATTTACAATTTCACACCTACTTGTAATATTCTATAATGTAAAAACTTAATACAGTAACTTAATACAATACCTAACGAACTTCTAAATTGCTCACAGAATTTAAGCTTTGACCGAGTATAGTTTTGAATCATTAAAATTGTGGCTATAGTCCACCTAGCTGGCCAAGTGCGGATTGGCAGTCTTCACACACCTTTGAGAACTTTATGGAGAACTCTCAGGTGTGCAGGATTCCTCACGATGTTTTCCTTCACCGTAGCAAGTGATAACTAGTTTCTAATACGCACATAACTTTTGGAAAGATATACGTGAACGCTGGGTTTGAACTCAGGAACTTCAATTCGAGAGACCAACGTTCAAACCACTAAGAAATAACTGCTTAAAACACGTGGGTAATTATTGTGTTAAATTCACTCCACTTGCCTATTCGTCGTAATCAAGTCTTAACAACATTTTCGGCTAAGGAGACAAAAAGTCGATCTTATATGACCCAAATAATTAGACCAGCGTATATGAATCATGTTTCGAATTTATGAATCATGTTTGGGTGGTCAGTTAATCATACCATCCAGTTATTGCTTTTAGGTAACTTTTGTTTTTGATTGTATTTTTTATCAATTTGTAAAACATTTTTCAGGTGAAAATAGTTTGATTGACGTCAACGTCATTATTATTTGTCCTTTGATTATATTATTTTCTTTGGAGGAAATTTAATAATTAGAATAGATAATTTTTTTCATATTTTTTTTTATATTATATTACGTTCGTTTAATCATTTTTTACAAAGCGTGATGTAAACGGCGGCCGGCTTTAAAATACGTAGTGTGAAAGGGCCTTTACATAACAAACCCCCAAATATATTAAAAAAAATCAATGTTACAATTTTAAATAAAATTAAAATGTAGGCTATAGCCTTTCATATTACCTAACAAACCAATAAGCACGGAATTTCAAAGCAACGAGATACACAGCGAACAAAATGACGGAATTCCAACACTTATCCCTAACAAGGGAGATTACGTTCCCATCACTAGCAAAAGGAATAAAGGAATCTAAATTCCCCATCACTCCTCTTGACAAATCACTCCTTGATGACGTCACGGACCCATAATGTCTGCGAACGTGAGTTTTGGACATTGAGTGTACACTTGATGGCCAGAAAAATATATTGTTTTTTAAATTTTCTTACGGACCCGTTGTTTGGTCAATATTAAAGCATGATTCGTTACGTCAAATGATATATTTATTATAGGCTCATTTGATATAAATGTACCTGGCCCAATATTTGTTAAATGAATTTATTGAATTAAAATGAAAAGATGTTTTAAACAAACTCTAGTTTTGTGCACTTCTTCGCCTTGTAAACTTTAACCATTTCAAATATCAAGCTCGTACGTATCTGTATTAATTTAAAAAAATATAAAAATACTGAAAGTTGAACCGTTCAAGTATCAATTCGGTTTTTTAAATAATTTTGTATTATTTTTTTATTTTTAATCTGCGTTCGTAACTTTTCTTGCACTCAAGTGTACAATGATTGTCTTCTATGAGACTGAATGCCTACTCATGATCATGACAATATAGGTAATATACTGTACTTACAGAAACTAATTTACTAAAGATTTGTCGCTTATTGGATGGTGTTATGCGATAGATTCTAGATAGATAGATAGATATATTCTAGATAAATTCTAGAGCTAAATATCCTATTGTGCTTAGATTTTCACGTTATATAACTGTAGGTATGGATTTTTTTATTAATTGAATATATTTATTAGTAGTGGATCCGCCCTCGCTTCGCTTCAGTAAACCTATGCCGAAACGAAGATAAAAAAGTAGCCTGAGTTACTCCTTACTACATGAGCTATCCGCCAGTGACTCCCATGAAAATCGGTTCAGCCGTTTCAGAGATTAGCCGCAACAAACAGACAGATAGACAGACAAAAATTAAAAAAAATATATTTTGGTAAGTGTACCGTGTATACATAAGTATGCATTTAGTAAAGAGCGGCTATTTTTATTAGAATTACAAACAGACACTTCAAATTTTATTTAGTTGTATAGATGCTGCATTCATGTAAGTAGGTATGATGATGATGATGATGTATTTTCATCATCAGGTGTGCAGGTTTCCTCACGATGTTTCCTTCACCGAAGGGACGAGTAACTTGTTCAAATTTAGAGGTGCCAGGTTCGAATTGAGGATCTCTCGATGTTATATCAAAGTTATTTTCAAACCTAGTTACTAAAATTGGTTTCAATAGTACCAATGCTGTTTGTCATTTCGTTCCACTATTTATTGTATGACCATCAGACAATAAGATCCGTGGAAATATGTCCCATCGCTACGGTGACCATGTTTTTCTGGGAATTAATAGGGACGGTACTATGTATGTCTATTACAATTTTGTTATTGATACAGAGTACTTTTAGATGGAAGATAATGTTCTAAAATGGTTTTATGTATGACAGCCTATTATTCTTTAAAAAGTTTTAAAATATTTAGTTGGAAAATCTCTATTATTAGTTTTTAGTTTTCAATATGCTGCAGAATGGAATTGTCTTCTCATTAAATGTGACCAAAAATTACTAAAAATCTTACGGAAATTTGATTTGGAACAACTTAATGGTTAAAATACCTTTAGCGCATAAATTTTTTAGTCTTCTCATTCATCGACTATTTAAAAACAGCGAATGTCCCAAACCTATCGCAATTCATGGAGTATCTACACAACATCGCACATGATTATCCGAATGACGCCAATCATCTCGATTACTCCTCGAACGTGTCTCGATTCTACTGTCACGTAGTAATTTCACTCCTTGTTCTGGCACGAAACTAGATTGTCGATAAAATTGTTACTTTTATTGAATACTTAGTTATTTGGCTGCTTGACGATTTTATATCGATTACATATTAAGGTTTGTAACGTGAAATGCGTCATTTTATTCGTTTCTATTGTGGGAATGACAAAGACTATTGATTATTTAAAACTAGCTGACCTGGCAAACTTCGTCCTGCCTCACAATCAATAAAAAAAAATTTTTCGTATTAACTGTTCACCTTATAGCTTCCAATCAAAAAAATCGATCCAGCCGCTTTCGAGTTTCAGCGAGACTACCGAACAGAAAATGATTTTTAATTAGACCTCCCCCCCCAAATTTCAATTTCCATTTATGACTAGACATACTTCTTCAAAGGATATTTTTAATACATGTAATAAGAAAGTAAGAAAATAATAAACAAGAAAAGTTTTACTTACCTATAAAAAACCTCACATGCATTAAGGGTCAAGACACATTGATCAACGTCATCAATTGTTGCGCCATATAAATCGTGCACATCCTGTGAAACCTACGAGTAACATTTTAACCGTTAGATATAAAAATAAATATTATTTTTCTTAAATTAACTCACGCCTGGGCTACAGGTCAAATCTTACTACGGTAGTCTATCCCTAAAAAAACCCTATATCAAATTCTGGTTTCATAATTATTATGAAGTCGGTTACAGAGCTTTCAAATAATATGTAACGCAATTTTTTTAAATATTTGTCCCGTATCAGTGTTGGTCCCGGGTTCGATTCCCAGCCGGGGCAGATATTTAGGTATGTGACAGATAATTAATGTTTGTTTTCGGGTCATGTGTGTTAGTGATGTGTTATTAGTGTTGTCCATTCCACCCACGACACAGGGAATCCTACTGCGGGTATGAGTGTGTTAGCGTTTATTATTATTTTATATATTAATGTGTATAGACCCTAATCCATCCTATAGACAACCTACACTCTATCTTATTCCGTGTGACAGACACCACGACAGATAAAGACCTGCTCTGATGTTACGATATTGAATATTCATTCCCGGTAATAATTGATGAACTGTGACAATGGATAACCAACGGATAGGGTCTTTAGGGCGATTTGTTATACTGAACAGCTTGCAACAATGTTGTGGCAAGGGTAACTTTAAGTATGAGGAGTGCAGGTCCTTTTTTAAAAAAAAATATGTGCGGAGGAGTTTATTTTCCCTTTCTTCTCCTCCATTAGAGGTAGATTAAGAAAAAATTACGTGCATAAGAGTATCATTGATACCTACAAAGGTGACATGTAAAATAAATCTAAGTTATTATTTTTAGGTGATTCGAATGCTAATCTTAAATCTGCTAGGTTCTTGATAAATACCTACCTACTCCACAATTTTTTTTATAAGTATTTAATTTTAGTCCGACACATTGGGTCTCTCATTTAGTTACAAATCGATTTACCTTACTATGTTGTGGTCTTTCTCACTATAATAAATAATTTAAATGTATGTACCCTTTTTTTCTTTTATTTTTCTTTAAAACTCATTTTTGGTGGGTATTAGTATTAAACTATGTAGAAATTCTTTACAGATTTTTTAAACTAATTTGTAACAAAATTTGCTTATTACAACTTATCAAATTTCCCTCAGTTTCCTAAACCGAAAAATTAAATTAAAAAATTCCATAATTATATTTTTTGAAAAACTTTACTATCCCATACTATAGGGTAGCGCGAAAAAAATTTAGTAATTATTTAAAAAGTTATTTTCAAGGTTTCAATAGGTAGGTACTTATTTTCAGCTCATCTATCAGCTGTTAGTAGATAACTGTACAAAACAGAACATGTTAAACTAACAGTTTCCACTGATGACTTGTTCACTATCTACAAAGTCGCCGCTTGCCAGTCCTCTTGGCAACATGCGACATCGTTGATAAATTACATCCTTTAGATGCGGGTAATTAGTCCGTTTTTAATTAGCATTTGCCGAACGAAGATTTACAACGTTCGCTTAAGTGTTTAGGTAGGTATAGGTACCTACTACAGGTAGGTAATAAAAGTAACTATTAAAGGTTAAAAGTCGTTGTAATTAAGTGGTTCATTTAAAAAAAAAACCGACTTCCATTAAATGATAGTTGTAACGTAGAGCAACTTTTTTAAGGCCTCTACATAAACTTTATTCTAAAAATTGTCATCATACATAAAGTTCAAATAACTAATAAATTTCCATACATTTAATAAGAGTAAAATTACCGGTAACAAATTTAAATTAAGTTCGTAAATACCTCAAAGAAATACCTCATTATAATTTTCGAAATTAATCTGATTACAAAATGTATATACTCAGAGCCATCTGTTGAGTAACGTATAAACCATTTACATTGTTGTAAATGTATACCTTGTTTACTACACAAAATAGTACGTTGTTGAATCTTAGATGGCAGCACAAACCTTATTTAGTTTAACGTATTATTAATAGATGGCGCTGTAATATATGATCTCAAAATTAATTAGTACAGAAACTTGTCACTAGAGTTCGTAACTATACTCTGAAAGACGAGAAAATGAGTACCTTAATGACTACTTCTCAATAATAGATGGCGCTAGATGCATATATTTTGACATAGCCCGTTGAAATAATATTTAAAAAAAGTAAATGTTGTTACTTCTCAGGAAAGTAACATTCTTTTCTTGTTTATGAAACATTATTTTTAATAAGCCACCACGCTAAATAATCTTTATTTATTTAATTTAATGCACTAGTCAATTACTAAGTTTACCATAGTTTACGTCTTATAAGCTAAGCAAAATTTTACCTTGTTTGTTATCTACAAAATAAGCATTTTCAGTAGCTATTCTCGTTCTCAAGTACAAAAGCCCCTTTAATGTAACTAAATCGCTTGTATAGAAAGAAGTTCTTAGACCATGCAATGTCCAGATGGGAATGTTAGGGAATTTAGCCCAATGCCATTTCAATTCAATCACACGCTTCCCAATCAAAGAGCTAGAATACCTACCTAGTAATAGGGAAGGATTTATACCTAATAAGAAGCTTTAGGTAATAGCTTATCTGCAAACCTAACTATTAGCAATTTTGATTTACAATGGAATTTGTAATAAAACCAATTTTTATCATACCTACCTAAAATCCTGGCAAACGTGTGTTTGTAATAAACGGAAAGAAATATTTGAATAAACCTGCTTTTACGAATGTCCAAGTATCTATGGTTAAGTAGGTAATAGTTCTAAAATCCATTCGTAGCTTGGGGTATGTAATTCTACAACTACCTATTTACAGTTCATTTCTTTCTCTTGTCCTATTTAGCACGCAGATTTCCGTAAACCTTGTAAAATAAATCACACATTTGCATGTTATTCGCACTGTACCGTAATGTTTAAGTAATTTCCTTACTTCAATATCACATAATTTAAATATTCACGAAAACTTCTTCAAAAATGAATGTTTTTGTATTAAATAAGACAAATAAAAAAACGGATATAAACTCATACCTACGTGTTGTTTCATACGTAACTAGATTCATTTTCCGAGCATAAGTTTAATCCTCAACCAAAGTCTACCCAGGAGTGCCCTTAACCATTCGAGTGTCTTGAAATGAGCAGCGCACTTAGACGGGACGAAACACCACTCGACAATATTTACTGAAAGATACTTTCATTCGCCTCCTTTTACTTACGATTTTATTCAAATGTGAGTACTTACGGTACCTAGTACCTAACTAAGTACCAGTGTACAATGATAGGCTTCTAATTAGATGGGTTTTGAATTGAAAACTGTGACTAGGTTTCTATTTATAGATAACGGCTTACTACACCTTGTATACGAGCATATCAGCGGATTAAAAAAAAAGTGGCTTTTTTCATAATTAATAGGCTACTACTCGTCATAACTGAGGAGGCCTAGAGCATACTCCACCACGCTGCTCCAGTGCCTATTGGAAGGGGTTAGTGGTTAAGCTAAAAGGAAATTTTTATACAGGCCAAAGTCCACCGATATAGCTTAATGGTGGTTATCTAACCAAAACAAAAAATATCGACGGCTAAAAGTGCCCTCCGAAGCACAGAAACGCTCAAGATGTGACCACTAGCGGTCACCCATCCGCTTATCAACCGTTCAAGTTGCTGTTGCTGTACTTGGGTTAGCAATTACCTAAGTAATTGTAGTTTGTTATAATTTTTTCGTATTGTAAATTCCACAATCACTCAGTTGCTAATCATATAAGTACTTTACTTTTTAATTAAATTCTGTCCTTAATTAAATACAAAAAAATAATAAAATTAAAATCATTGGAATGAATGATATTTTTTTATATAAAATATTTATTTCAAACGATCTATAACAATGTATTAGGTAACAATATAAATCATGTCCTTGTTTTAAAAAATAAAAATAAAACGCCTAAAAAGTTCATTGAAACATAGTTCGTTGACCTAAAAGTTCAAAAGAGGTCAGTTACAAAATTTAACGCCATTTTTATTTAAAAGAATAAATCGTTCCATTTTCAATTAAGTTGCAATTACGGGAACGAAAAAGTCACATTGATGGGAAGTTTGACGCGCTGTCGTGTTTTTTGTCTGAAATAATTGAATAAATGAAAAATAAATGATGTTTTCTGATGAGGAAATAAAAGAAAGCAGCCTCATGAGACCAGGCGACGAGATTATAAGGTGATGCTCGATTATTTTTGAGGGAAACAAAAGGGTACCAAGTGCTGCCAAGCCATATTGATTTCGAGTTTTTTTGTTATAAAACAAAATGTTATTTTCAGCATTCGCGAAGTGTACTTGAGTGACAAGTATGACAAAAGGGATCTGGGTTTCGGCGGAGAACCTTTACTTCCAACTTCAGGGCGCAATGATGTAAGTAATTTGAACTAAAAATATTAGTTTTAGTCAGTGTTATCACGCTAAAAGAGGCGGTTTGGCTTTAGTTTTTTATAAACACGATACTAGAATGTTACCATGTTAAAAAATAATAGTGTTCACCTATTTTAATTTTAGTCGCTTATAAATAAATGATGTGGTGAAGTACAACCAATAT
>LGAG01001106.1:273969-287319 GCA_001278395.1 Lerema accius | reverse complement strand
GGGGAGGAGTCCATAAAAATCACGTAATGTCACAAGGGGTGTAATTACATATCACATGTATTATTTCTTTCGGCAAATTCAATTGATAAATATTTAATAAACACTAGTGATTTTCTGTAGGTACTAAAAATACACATGTTTTAAGTGACGGGGGGAGGGGAGGGGTTATTCGTAAACCTCACCATCTATCACCAACGGGTAGAAGAGGTTGAAAAATACCAAAAAAACATCACGTGATAACGGACGTCCCCTTATATCGCTGTACTACAAACCTGTATGCCTAGTTATACTTCGGAATTACCTAATACCGACCTACCGTAAAGAATATTACTGCATGCGGGGCAGTGTCGTTTATAAACAAGTCAATGTCCTGACAAAGGCATGTACACATGATAGGCCTAACAGGCGTAAAGCGTCAACCCAGTGGTCAGGGCGTGTAATGTGGTCATCGGGCGGAAATGGGTACAGGAAGTCAGTACCCATCGATTTGGTTTGTTTTCATGACCACGGACGGGTTATTTTTCGAAAATTTTGTAGGGTTAGGAAGTTTAAGAGAAGGTAAATTTGTGTCTTTTTATTGTGTGTGTGTGTGTGTGTGTGTGTGTGTGTGTGTGTGTGTGTGGGAAGTATTAATTGTAAAGATGGTGATGATATGTACTTTTAATTTAGATGTAATTAATAATCTAATTAGTTACTTTATTGTTATTTACAAGTACTTAGTGGATTTAGAAGCATGAAATCGCATTGAATATAGCATTATTATGATTGATGAGTACAGAAAATTGTTATAGATCTGTTCATATTGAAATGATAAATACGAGTATAACAGGAAATGAAATAGAAATATTTTTCCGTATCAATATTTTACAAAAATTTTTTTGCAGGTTTTTCCTGCCTTGCCTTCCTATTTGCACCAGCATAACAAGAAACCTAAAATATCTGGAAAATTAACCCTTCGAAAAAAGTAATAATAATTAGGTACCAACGTCCAATTATGCAAAGACCATTAACCCGTTAAATGCCACATTCAACTACACGATTGTAACCCTCTCGACCCGACAACATTCTAACGTCCAAAAGTCAAATGAAATTCAATTAACTGAACACATTCATGCGACTTTGCAGTTATAACTTCGTATGCACACTGGCGGAAAACGCACTGTTATTAATAAAGCCAACCAACTCCAATCTTTGTCATAGCCTGAAACCATCGGTGCGTATGCGACTTGCCAGCCCGATGCATGTGTAAATCTTATTTAACGAAAAACGTTGTAACAACCAGTAACCTGCAAATTAAATTGAACTTTAATTGTTAGTTCATAAAGCTGGAATTCTGATGGCAGGTTTAGCGTGTTGTGTAGGTGTATAAAGCATGTTTTGCTCCTGTGCTTGACAATAATGCATGGCTGAACTAATGTTTGCTTTGTATCAACCTACACTAGCTATGTTGACCGCAGTACGCTCGAGGCGTGAATGTATAATTTGAAACGCAGAGAATAGCCAATTAGGGATATTCATGCATTTTGTATGGGATTAAGATTGGTAATTTTGAGGTGGACATCGAGTTTTAGTTTAGTACTATGAATCATTTATTGCTTCATGAAATTTTCAGCTGATTAGTTCGACTGATGAAAAGTCGATATTTTCGTTGTTGAGTTCAATAAAAAAAATAACGCCCCGCACTTAAGATTCCCTGTGTCATTGACGCTATGGACAACACAGATAAACAATAATATACAAATCAAAAACAGACACAAACAAATTTCTGCCTTGCCGGGAATCGAACCCCCGACCCATAAACGCTCGTACAAGTCGTCCATAAAGACATGTGAATGTTACATAATTTGATACCCATATTGATAAATGATTTTGAATTGAATTTTAATTTAACGGTAGAAAACATAATTCGTCTTAGAGCTATACCTAATTCTCACTCCCTAAAGGGGTTTAGGGGAGATAGGGGTCTCCCTAGTCCATTCCCAATCCCAGACGTCCGTAAAAGCCTGAACACGTATGGTCAATACAATGGCTCCTCTTGTGAACGCACAACACCATAAAATACGTGTCCTGTGGTCAACAGATTGGATATACGCTTACGAAGACTTAGATATGGCATTGAGTATCCATTTGCAATAATGGCTTGTTGACAATTTCTTTTTGTTATGTAATGAAAGATCGCACAATAATAGCTACTTCGGTGAAGGAATCACTCTGCTCCAATCAAGACTACAAGATATCGCGTTTTGAAATTCACATTAAGAATGTCTTAAGTCTAAGAGACCTTCCCAAAAACGCTCCATTCAAATGACGTTACACATTATGACGTCACTTAGCGCTACTTTGTATGGATTGCCTACGAAATTTGTTCGATAGCTATATTCAATGTTCAGTTTGTTTGTATAAATAGAAAGTAATAGTATTTTTATTTTTAATAAATTTTGTATTTTTAAAATGGACTTAGGTACCCATTGAGTTTTCAAATGTCTTAAAACTTGTTAAACGTAACTTATCCAAGTAAAAGTTTGTAGATTGTAATTTTTATGTATATTTTAACATGATAATCTGGCAGATTACGTCGATTCTAAGTGTTAGTTAGTAGTTAAAAAAGCCCGACACTTCGGTTGGCTATAAACCTCTCCTCCAAACGGCACAGGACAAGTGTGTCAATATGTTTTATCTCTTCTCAGTAATGAGGAGAAATTCGTCTTTAGTATGAATGTCAATGGGGACTTTTGTATATTGTACTTATTGTACCTACCTTACCTAAGACATATTAATAAAATAGCGTTTTTTCCGTGACTTAAAAAAGCCCGACATTTCAGTAGGCAATAAACCTCTCCGCCAAACGGCACTGGACACTTCAGAAAATGTTTTATTCCTTCTCAGTAATAACGAGAAATTCTTCTTTAGTAGTAGAATATCAATGGGGAGTTTTGTATATTGTACTTATTGTACCTTACCTAAGTATATTAATAAAATAGACTTTAATTTAGAATAGGGCCTTTCCAAACATTCCTAGCTCTTCATAAGAGGTGCAGCGGCG
The DNA here is from genome assembly GCA_001278395.1 of Lerema accius. Classification (NCBI taxonomy): domain Eukaryota; kingdom Metazoa; phylum Arthropoda; class Insecta; order Lepidoptera; family Hesperiidae; genus Lerema; species Lerema accius. The sequence goes on along the minus strand of LGAG01001106.1, from coordinate 284,276 downwards.
ATTCATTGGACAGCCAACGCACGTCGACGACGCAGACATTGCCTTGAATGAGCTGCCGAATTGAAATGGCTCGGTTGAAATACATGCATATACATAGGAACTTATATAGGGTTATTGTTATGAAAAGGATCGTAGGTAAAATGTTTTAGGTTTAAACTTATTATGAGTTGAGGTATGGCCGTTGTAACTTTAGTATTTAATTTTGGGAAATTTAAAAAATTACATCTTAAGTCGAGCTGTGGAAAACATGTTTTTTTTGTTTAAGTAGATAAATCACAAATTAATATAATTTTGCGTAAATAGACAAAAATCCTTTCAGCCATTATAAAACTGAAGAATTGATTTATGTAATAGTTTTTCGTCTATAGTAGTATTTGTAATTATAGATTTTTTGTGCTTGTAATAAAACAAGAAAAAATTAGGAGACTTTGAAAAACACTTATATAGCACTCACATTTAATTTTGTCACCAATAAAAACTTAAACAAAAAACGCACTATTTTTCGAAAAATGGATAAATTTTACTTATTTCGAAAAACAAACGCGAAACTGACCTACACTACAAAACTTAGGTTCAACAACCCCGGTATTTTTACACCCTTCCGACATTTCCACGTACATAGCTATTACATGGCTTTCGTTTGGCCAGTTAACGGTGCCTGACTCCAATAGGGTTGCCATAAATTAAACTGTCCTTGCCGGACACAAATTACCGGACAAAATTTTTTGTACCTGTCCAGATTTTTTTTTCTTATCTCCGAAAGAAGCAGATTACTTAAGAAGACAAAGGTGGAATTAGACGGATGAAATAAAATCAACTCGATATGTCACTGATGTTAAATGTACCTAATTAATATTTTTTAGTATAAGCTAAAAACTTTTATCCAAAATTAACGTGTAGCTTCACCTACTAACGCCTACGTTAAGACTAGACATGATCCAAAAAAAACTGGATCTTTATTGAAATTCTAGGACTAGGATTCATCATCATTATCATTATTGCAACCCATAAATGTCCCACTGCTGGGCTCGGGTCTCCTCTCACAATGTAATTATTAATTAGGACTATTCCTTGAAAACTCAAAGGCATACCACCCCTAGCCATGGGGTAGGTTTTATGCACAAGATTTTTATTCGAGGGCTGGAATATTTTTAAAAGCAGTTTCAGAGGAAAATTGTTTCCCGAAAACATTTCGGAGTTTCACGTATTTTTGCTAAAGTCGACTACGGTTGTTTATTGAAAACTAGTTTTTGTATATGAAACTATACAGAAGGCTATTCTAGTAATTATTTACAAAATAACCCAATCATTAATCAAACTCTGAGTTTCCGATGACAGATTCATTCGTTCAAGACCAAAAGTATCTCTAACAGATATTTTATCAAAATTCTGTTTAGTTAAATTATAACATTTTATTTATATACAAAATCAAAAGTATCCCTAACACAAATTTTATAAAAATTTAGGTTTTCCATTCTTCACCATGTAAACTTTAACTATGCCAAATCTCAAATACATACGCATTATCAAAGTAACCCTTCACGTAATACTATAAAAGTCCACTCGCAAAATTCCCCAATAATTCATTTGACAGGCCTCAACATTATGTTAATGCTCACGTGCGCCATCTGGCGGACTGCCAAATAATTTCAGTTTTCATGCCACAAGCGAGGTCCTGCCGTAATAAGTATGAGGGTAGATTATAAAATGTTATAGCAAACCTGTATTTTATGTCTTTGATATAGAGATCTTTACGATGAGTTTCTCTTCATTTTTCATTATTCTTTTTAATTTGATAGTTGTCATTATGTTAAAATATTTGAAGGAAGGATAATAAAATTTTCCCTGATGTTATAACCAGGTTTTAACCGAAACTGTATTATATATAATTTGAGGCGATCAAGAACCCTCTGACCCCCATAATGTTTTATATAAAGCTACCGTCAGTATTATTGTTACGCATATTGTATCTCAAATTCAGTTTGAAATTAATTATTTTAATACTGGTCTGATATCGATTGATAATGATATAGGTACGTATGATAATTGACATAATATTGCAATAATTATGCGTTAATATTATGAGAAAATATTATCTACTAAAACTAACTCAAAAGATGAATCCTGCAACGAAAACATTATCCAAATAAAAAACTCAAATATGAAAATCTGATCGATATGTTTCAATTTCGGGAATATATATAATTTTACTTGTAAGTTACCATAAAATCTGTCAAATTTTCGATCTAAAATCCGAAGATTTTCATAGTTTTCTTACTGATATAAACATTGGGTATTAATTTGAATTCGGAATTTAGTATTAAATCCAACGATATTGTAATTATGCTGTATAGAGAAATAGGTTACATACCTACATAGATCTTTATTACACACATCTATATAACATAACATATAATATCTATTCACATAAAATATATACCGTAAGTAAATCTTTAATGTAATGAACATAGTTTCACCACATGTTACACGTGTCTCATAGGAACATCTATGGCCCGATACCACCGTGTTCTAAACCGATGTTTAATCAACATTATTGATTTAAATTTATAATTTCAAAATCTTATCATTTAGAGATTCAAATACATATTATTGTATGATAAATTTTTGAGCCATACATCGTTTGCTGCATTCTGTTTTAGTAGATAATAATAATATAAAAATAAAAACAATATTAATCTACAATACAGTTGACTGTAATGTAGCGGATGTACTTCAAACACGCCCATGACAAGAAAAAAAAATCATTTTTCTGTGATATAAATATTATACCGGCCGGTCGGTAAATTCTACTTTCTAATGATGTTAATACCTCACATTACACCTTATTATACTAAAATAATAAGATCATAAGTTCTATCAGCTGTGTTTTCAAAATACCAAATATAAAGATACTTTCTTTTTTTATTTTCTCTCCGACGACGAAGACTACTTATCATGTATTGAACACTACCATCTATTTCTTTCTGTTTTTTTTATTTCCTTCAAAAAGATTATATTTATTGTTAACTTTACCATAACGTTAAACTATGCTTAATCCCACAGTATGACTCGTCCTCTCAACAGCGAAACTAGTAAATATTGGCGCGCTGAGGGCAAATTATGAGCAAGAGATCTTTGATCACACTTGCAAGTCAAATTGGCGGTCGCGGTCTGCGGTGACACCAATCCGACGACAACTTACGAGCTTCAATATTACTTGCCTTATATCTTGGCTTCTAAAAGGAATAGTCATATAGATAGTATAGGATTGAGTACGGAAATGTCGAGTTATAATGTTGTTTGATTACGAGTAACAGTACGTTCTGTTAAAACGAATGTTTAATTAAAGTTGTAATAACCGGGTGGAGAGGATTGGTGAATGAACCTAATTTAATTTTTTTTGTAGTTCTAAAATGGTGTCAATGGCGTTGCCAAATTAGCGTGAAATTTTATTATAAACCAATTATTTTTTCCGGCTGCAACATGAGTAGATATTCTTTTTAGCAAACCTATAATAATATGTATCTTTTCATTTTTTTGACCCGTTCTACAACTCAAACAGCGTGATACATTTGTCTTTAATGTAGGAGTGAAAGACAAAAAAATACTTTCCGAAATGACCAGTGCACTCACAAAATTCGTATTCGTATTTTCAGTTTCTTCATTAATTAGCAATCACTTACACTACCAACTGCGCCTACAAAATACTCGTACCATAAATAAAATCTATAAACCAAGCGATTTTTCAACAGACATTTCGGCTAACTATTTCTACACCAGCGCACATTCCCTCATTTGCGAGAACGTTCGTATCATCGTGCATTCGTCGAACTAACGACATGCTTCGATTTACGCGCCGATGACTTCAAAATGGCTGACGTTTGGCTATTCCAGGAATAGACAGATTTCTAGCAAAATTACGGACTGGAAATGTTGATGTTATTATGATTATATAACGAGATGTATGATTTGTTATACTCTTAATTGTACTCTGAACTGTTATAGGTATGTCTGTCTGTTTGGCCTGGGTCAAGTTCAGATACACTTTTCATTAAAAAGCTGTAAATAGTCATTGGCCATACCGACAAAAATATATAAAAATCAATTGCTGTTTGTAAGTCTCGCTAAAACCCGAGAACAGCTAGACCGATTTGGCTAATTTTGCTTTTGAATTATTGGTAGAAGTTCAGGGAATGTTTAAAAGGTGAGAAAATGTTCAGCTCTTTTTATTGATTCTGCGGCGGTGCGAAGTTTTTCAGGTCAGCAGTAGAATAAATTCTTATAATATTTGAAAAATATATCACACTATCAATGGATACGAATCCAATGATCGTTCAGACTCTAGACATACATACATACGCTTTAAAAAATCCACCTTCCTTATTACGCATTCAATTAAACAGATATCCTTTGCATCTGATACCTTTCGGCATATCCTCGTAGTGTACCTTCAGTAAAAAAACCGAAACAGCTTCTAGATGAACGTGAACTCAAACTAGTTCCTGAGTAACTCTCACGGCCACCAGAGGGCGGGGCAGGCAAATCGCCGGCTGGCACGGCTGCAGTGAACGACAAGACATTTGCCAAGCAATGATTTATGGAGTTCTGTTATCGACACGCCGCACCCTTCTCCTGTCCGCACTCGAACAGCGATCGTGGAGACGAACACTATTAATAATTTTAGTTTGTATTATACAACATGAATATTGTAAGAATGAGGGTCTGTTTCACAATCGATAAGTAAAGATGTCAGTAGGTACTTATAAAGTAAGCTAATCAGAGAGTAAATCCTTACGCTAACTCTCTATACGTTTCACAATCATCCGTAAATTAAAGTGAAATTGTGAAATGCAATTTACTGGTTTACCGTGCAAATAAGTTCAAAGTAGCTTACTTAGAACTTTACTCAACGAAGGTGAAACAGACCCTGACAGTTTAATTGAGATTCTTTAAGTAAGGCATGTCAGAACGCAAGACAGATCAAGCAATTCTCGAATTACGTAGTGGTAACTTTGTTGTTAATAAATTAAAAAAGAAAAAAAACCTTTGTTGCAATGCTGTTATTGAAATAAGTTTAGTTTAGTTTGAAATATAATTTTGTATTATGCCTGATTATGTCATAATACATTCTAAAGCTATGAGCCGTTTTGTAATTTAAAATTAATTTTTATTTTATCTGTTTGTAATTACATTAGAATAAGACTTTGTATTGACATACGTGTTTTAAATTTATAGTAGGTTTTACATTTAAATATAACTCAACCTTAAAATTAATGTTTAAATGTAAAATACCTACCTACTTACTATACAGCACTCTAACAAAAATATTCTATCAAAAAACCAATAATTTATACCTATTATTGTTAAAAAATAATACCGTCAAAAATATGTTAAGTCGTTAATTCCACTAATTGCAGTCACTAATAATCCAATTCGTATAAATTTATTTTTCAATATCTAAACACCTCTCCACGCCATCCTTGTGCCGAGCCTAAATCGCGAGTCCGGTAGTGCGTGAGGGCAGCCGCCCCTGATTTTTTGTAAGATTTTCCGCGCGGCTGCGCACGCGCCGATCTGCCGTTGATTAATCGACTATTGATTGCGTAGACGGCAGGGAACGCGATGGAAACTTAACTAGTTTTCCATATATAGTGTTTTCTTTATATAAACCTGACTTGAAAAATGGACCATAAAATCAAAAAAAAATATTCACAAAATTTTGTCCTAAATTGTTCGGGTGTTACACAGTTGTTTTTCAGTTTTTTATTCTTGGAAATGAAAGTTTATTGGGTAATAGATACTTTGTGAAAGCTTATTCATATCAACTATTTACTTACGTAGAATTTTTCATCCCATAGGCATTAAAAAAAATTTTTAATAGATAAACATAAACCCGACAACATAAAATTATAGAGGCAGGGTATATTAAAAACCATACAGCCAATTGCGGTCCCGAATGAGACGAATCCAAATGACACTTCGAAAGTTGCAATTCATTAAGCCGTTTAAGTTGTGGGTCGTTTCTTGCTCGATTTTCCGGGAACATGACAGATAACCTTACAACTTTTATATGTATTATATACAACTTTCATATAACGACCTTTGAAATCTTCGAAAACTTATGTGATTTTAACTCAGACCAAGTAATGTACAGACTCAGTCTTCAGAACAAAAAAATTAAGTCGTAATTTTTTTTCTTTTTTTACGATTTGACGCATGTCACAGGGCTCGGCCTGTCGAGAAACGTTATCATTTGATAAGTACGTTATGTTTTTTTCTACTACGTCCATTTTTTTGGAAGTCTCAGTCTATATATTTTTTCATTGGTGGATTTAAGTAAAACGTTTTATATTTATTTTTAATAATAAATAAACCCTGCCTAGATTATCTATGACGGCAAAATCCGTTTAAATTAGAAATTTCCACATTCAGATTACGTAATAACGATTAATTCCACATATCTTCCATCGAGATATCCAATCCAATTCGTATTAAATCCTCCACTATAATTCCGATTCTACACAAGTCTACAATCTTCAGGCCAATTCTCGGCTGACGGGCCAAATAATTTAATATGTTACACTGTGTGACGTCACGCGTGTTGGCATGTCTGTCTGTACCATGCGAGCCCCGTAAATCGTTATGCCCTGTTGGTTCGTTTAATTAATTCTCAAATAACAGAATTCGCAACATTTTGTACCAGTACCTACCTATGTTATTGAAAATCTCAGTTTCTCAATTTATGTTTCACGTTTGAACAAAAATGATATGTTTAATTTAAGTGCGCAAATTAATATGTTTGATTTTTAAGTTATTGTTTCGTTGATAACGAAATTAAATAATTATTAAGAAGATAATTAGTCGTAGCTCCGTATCAGAATTAAATTATTATGTATCTTATTTCTTACAAAGGAAAATATTATTATACTGTAATAAACAGATGTTAGCATAGATATTAAGTATACAATGGAAATAATTATCATCAATACTACCTACATTTTACCAAGTAGGTATTATACACACACACACACACTTAAATACTGAAACAAAACTAGTGTTGGAAAGAGATGCACTAATAACGAAATACAGGTCTTATTCTATAACTAATGGTACTCCATTCGTTAATACTATCAATGAATCTATATCTATACGAAAAATTAACCATAAAAGTAACTACCAAAGTTACACAACTATGATCATAAGACACACTTAAATATTGATTAAGAAACTCGTTATTATTTACGCAATTTTACACTAACTTGTACATATTAATTAGGTACGTAATTCCATACATATTTCCACTTTAACATACGCAGTTATATTAAATTAGGGGCTTGGCTAAGAGGTCTGGCTCTTATCCTCCAATTTATAAGGTATCCTGTTAAAAGGGAACATTAATTCGCCAAAGAGCCGATCCAAATTGTCTTATATTGGACATTCCAACGTGGTCTTATTAAATTATACAGATTTGAGAGTTATTATGGCATTTTGGATTGGATTATTGACTAATTATGATAAATATTGACAGGTAGGTGACATGTACTGTATTTTGTATGTAGTTGTATGTATGAGTATGTATGTTATGTAGGTACTACCTATTTATTACAGAATTTTGTTAATTGATAGCGTTAATTTAATATCTATAACTAAAGCGTAATGCCATTATACACTATGTTTCTTATTAAAAATGTTTTCTAGCCAAGTACACTCTAGATCTGAAGAAAAAGTTAATTAATTGAATGCAGAAGAATTAGATATTTGTACTTGCAAATGCTAGGCTTTTAATAGCCCATATATTTGTAATTAAAGCATAGCATACTCTATGGAGCAAACTACTATAACTGACATATTAAAAAGATAACTAATATGAATAACTATTAAAAAGTATTAATTAAAATCCTTTTCATGCAATTCCATCTATAGAAAATTATAATCAAAAGATAAATTACCGCGATATAGGGCAGAGGTCCAATCTTCAAACGCGGAGATATCTTTCATTTTATAGTTATTTTTTACACTCATTACTAAGGCGCTTTCCCGTTTTTTTGCCTCTTTCCGGTGAAAGATATAAAAAATGAAGATGAACGGCGAGGTGCAGAGTAAATACGGGGTCAGGTAGGGACGTGCTCAATGTTACATTGATATCGATAAAAATAATATTTTATATTTCCATCTTGAAGTGACCTCAACTGTAATCTAACCTAACCTGGCTAGCACAGGGCTCTTCTAAGTTGTAACTAAGGAAGCCTAGACCATTATTATAATCTATCAGCCTAGTCCAGTGTCGGTTGGTGAAGGTTACTGGCCAACCCAAAGGTCGGAAGTCTTATGTCTCACTAAGTTATGCCTCACGAAGGCCTCACAAATGTCTTATCAATTGTCACCCAAAAATAACAACCAAGACCGACATTTTAATGTCCCCTCCGAAGCACGGAAATCATCCATCCACCCATCTCCTTTGCGACCGTACTCGTAGGTAGTTTGAACTCCAAGTTTCATTTAGGATTACTGCAAGTCGTCAGCAATTTATCATCATTGAACGGGCTTGATGGACAGGAGTTTATCGTTTTTTGAGTCTTTCACAGTTTTTAATATATTTATTGATGGAACGCCAACGGAAAGTAGGTACCTATATTACACATTTATTACAAAACATACAATCATAGAGTAAATGAAATGCCTTCCCAATTATAAGCAACCATAAGTCAACTCAACAATTCTTAGTCGATGATACGATACGATATAGATATAAGAGAGAGACAGAGAAAGGTAGTTTTTTCTATCGATAACAACAGGGTACACCACTACCGCCGGCCGCAGACCGCATGGGCCGATGGGCACGAAAAGTCGCTCTGGCAAATATATTAGAATATACATTACCCCGTGACTCCAACGAAATGAATAGACCTGCTAGCGTCCGTTACGCGCCGTACATCTATTTGGTCTACTTTATTTGTACCTACGTTTCACGTGGCCCATGCAAATTGAATACGTAAGCTAGCTTTGTCTTGGAAAGGTTTATTTTTCGAACGTTTGCTGAGGATGCGATTTTTGTGTTCTGTTTCTATGTCATGTTAGAAACTTGTTTTTTTGTTGCCAGTTTTTTGCAGTTTCTAAAATAATTTCTGCTTTATTTCAACTGTTTTAGATTTTTTAGTGCCATTCTATAATGTGACCTTTCTCGATACTACATTTATAATAATAGAAGGTATCAAATCCCCCTACTGTAATCTAAGAGAAATTATCAAATTTTCATTTGACTATAACTTTTCAATAACCCGACGGCATTGTGCAACACATTAGGTAATATACGGAAATAAATAAATTCTAGGGACAGTCAAATAAACGTAGTATAAAACGTACAAACGTAGTATATATACAGTAATATTAAAAGTAAAAATGTAGTACCAAAACTTTGTGTTGAGCCGTCGGACGACTTTCATATGCCAGAACCCTTCTTGGCGTTCCTCTTTGAAGTAACAAGCTTCATTGCTAAATTCAATTATCGTCAAAACTAAACAATGAAGCCAACTGAGGCGAGGCAATAAAATAAGATGTTACACGAAGTAAACATGAGATTTTATGCGTGTTTAAATATATTTATGTATCTATTATAACCCAACGTTGTTGCAACAAACAACATTGAAAACTTTGCAGGTCTGTTATACTTTCTAGCATTTCTTCTGATAAGCTCATGAGCATATCAATGTATTTTAAAATAAATGTATTTTCCTGTAGTTTTAATTTGTAGTTGTGTCCTTTTATCACCAATATTTTATCGATTAACACATCACACTGTCATTCGTATTTTACATTTCCAAACTCGTATTCACTTAGCATTTGAAATTCTAATCACTAACATATCACTTAGCAGTCTATGCTAATGTTACGTCATATATTTCAAAAAGTGTTCTTTTACAATTCCATTTTCAAATCACTCAAACCCGTCGAAGAAACCAATTCGAACTGATTCTGATGTTCTTCAACGGTCCTTTATATAGAAGGCGAGTTGGTCTCAGTCGAGCTGAAAGCTGCAGTGAAGCTGAAACTTGCAGTGGACCTGAAACCGGTGCGTCAGTGCGTATCACAGCTGTGCCCTTCGTTGGTTTTAACTGTGATTCACGGATAGACGTTCAGTATAACTTATATATATATTATTATGTATAGTATAGCTTAGTAACTGCTTTATACAAATGGTTTGTAATTCTCTTACTCAATTCTACATCCCTACTAACATTATAAATGCGAAAGTAACTCTGTCTGTCTGTCTGCTACGCTTTCACGCCTAAACCACTGAACCGATTTTG
>LGAG01001106.1:248287-270580 GCA_001278395.1 Lerema accius | reverse complement strand
CCCTTGTTACTTACGTAATTCATTGAACATATTCTCAACATAAACTAATCCTCTCAGTCGTCCTTAGAACACAACATATAACAAAATTACCATTTCATTTCGTATCGTGGAATAGGTAGGTAATACAGAATATGAAATTCTCAATCTAAAATTATAATTAAAGCGGCGAAATTAAAACGGAACCTCCAGTAGAGTTAAATCAACAAAACAAGAGACAACAAACTTTGCATATTTCGCTATTAATAATTAGGAATCCTTTATAGCGAGACAAATGCGATTTATTCCGATTATCGAGTCGGTTTGCGAGTAGAGGGCTGTATTGGAGTAAGGGTTGTAGGTTCGACTTTCGTTTAATATTTTTATGCAATTAATAAAAACTTTTGTTAAGGTGTCAGGTGTCTTAGATTTGATTACCGAATAGTGCAGATATTAATTACAGCCAATACTATCAAAAACCCGAAAAAAAAAATTTTTTTTAGTTTTTATTGTACACTCAATTTGGGACTTATATTTGTGTAAATTAGTATTTCTGATGACAAAAGGCAATTTTCGTTTTATTCAGATTGTCTATCGAAAACGAACGTTTGTAAGGAAGACAATTAAAAATACCGTTTATAACAAAAAAATAATATGATTTTTTAAACATTTAAAAATACAGCAAAATAAAACAACGCGAATACTATTAAGTGAAGCTACCCCACCGCTACGTCGTAGACGCTACGGCGTAGCGACTTACGTATTCGGTATTTCTCGGTCGAGAACACAGCCCTCGCGACTTCTCGGCGTAGCACGCTTCGTAGCGCCCGCGCAGTATATAGATCGCATTAAGAGATTTGCTAAAGGAATCTTCGAGTCGAGTCAAATTCTTGCTAACATTATTAAATTTGGTGAATTAAGTATTTCACAAAAGGGGTATTTTAGTTTTGTAAGATGGCTTGTTCACAGAGGTTGGCAGACTTTTCTAATAGTTTTGTTGGAATTAAGAAAAAAATTCTTATTTAAGAACGAACATATTACAATAGATAAGCATAGTTTTATTGTCAAAAAAAATTAATGAGTAGCACTTTAATGACGATGGTTATAAAATCAAAGTATAGATAATATACGAAATATCTCTCAGTATCTCTGACTCTATAATATCGAATACTTTCTGTAATAGAAATGTACCATCAAAGTTTAACATTAACAATTAACACACATGATAAAACAATCAACCATAACGTACCTATTTCAAATCATAAACAAATATTATTTAACATCACAATACTCAAATTCTATCTCATAATATTTGGAGACAATATTGACACTCAACAGTTTTTATTCAAAGTTCGTACCAACTTTCAACATTCCCTGTACTCGCATAGTTCATGAAAGTATTGTAAAGTGAATAGGAGGGTAGGGGAGGGAGTGTTAAAGAGTTAGGAACTGAAGCAAACCGACACACGCTTGGCAGTTTGTGCGCGTTCCGAATATTTTATAAGACGGACAGTCATAGAGTTGCTACAACCGATTTTTAAGTATGTATAATTATCGAGGTGACCCGACAGATATTGGTTAAGAACATCTACAATAAAATTGTAGTTCATTGTGGGTTCAGAATTATTGAAAGATTTACTGTTACATAAAGCTTGTTCTTGCAAAACCAAACAAAAAAATAAATCACCGAAAAAATGTACCTATCGCGTTACATTGAATTTACACTATTGAGTGCATTTTAAAGAACAAATTACCTAATGAGTTACGTGAAGACACAAGTTACGTGAATGTCTTAATGCTAAGCGTGTTAGTTATCTGTCTGCTTCTGTCATTTAAAATTAAAAAGTTAATTATCTGTTTAATTCTTTTTTTAAATTAAATATACTTAACCCTTTTAAAAATAACAGCTCTATATAAATATAAAAGTAAATCTAGTATGCGAGACGAAGGGGCAAACGTGTCGACTTCCGACCTCGGGGGAACACGCTGCCATTCCCTTTATTTTCTTATATTTATAACTGAAATGACAAAAAGGATTATCATCAGTCTGCATTCTGCGTAAAAAGGTTTATCATCAGTCTATATCCTGCGTTCTTAAGCTGGGGTAATTACTCCTAAAGAGGTAAATCAGTTGTTTAACGAGGTAATGAAGGAGCTAATTATTAGGATTGCCTATATCTACAAATAAATAAAATTGGAATGTCCATGACTGAAAAATGGTTTTAAAAAAGTATAGGATATCTTCACAAATATTCACATTTATACTATTTTTAGGATTACTACAGTTTATGTGTGTAGTAATTTTTTAGTGTTGCATTATTCATTTATTAAAAAAGTATTGCCTGTAATTCCTTACTCTAATAGGTACTATTTTTTCATCAGGTTTGAGATAACTTTATTTTTATAAGAAATAATGAACTTAAATGAGAAACAAATTACAATGTTACATACAAATAATAACTGGGCCTATTGTATAAAAGCTGTTGTTAAACTAAGAGAAAAAATGGTTAAGAATTACATATTTGAAACTTTTATAAGTAATGTAAATAAACATTTCATCTTCACTAAAATTGTACATTTATAAACCATCTTATAAACTAATCTTAAATCTAACAATATGTTATAGTAAAGGATGAGATATATAAAAGGAAAAGAATATTCTCCGGTTTCTTGAAAAGATAGATAAGTAACCACCATGACGACAATTCAGGGTTAATCAACCGTCCACGCGAAAATCGGAACCTCATTTCTTCTTAAACAAGCTTCATCGGTTTCACCACTGAGACTATGGACTTGGGAATAAATAGTATGACAATAATAATTATTCTATTTAATAATAACAATATCTTTATTACACAAATATGATGAACCATTATTTTAAGGTATTTTACAATAATAAAGTTAAGCATATTTGATCGGTTTAAGCATGCAATATTACTAACAAGAAATTGATATTTTTGATAGCATTACTCTATTTAAGAAAATATCGATGGTCTTTATATAATAGTCATTCAAGTCAGGTGGGGTAATTTCTAACCTCCAACTCGAATAATACATTATTACGAGCGACTTCAGTTAAGGATTAAAAGTAGCTAACACTGACGATAAGTGGCGGCCACTTGTGGCCGCTTCCAGCATCTTGTGGCCGCTTTTGTGGCTCAGTCGTGTGGCCCGTGTGCGACGACACTAAGAGATAACGTATTGTATTATAAAAAATATAGAAAAACATTTACCCGGTCTTCATGTTACTTGAAATAACAAACTCCAATTCAAAAATAATGTTCTTTTTTTGTTTTTTTACTTACATTCATAGTATACACAGTCTGCAAAACAATTTCGTTGCGGGATCACGGCATATTCGATATAATTTAATCCGCACACAATACTCGCTTCCGAAGGCAGGCTGCGTGAACCACAGACTAGATACTGGATTTTTCATTAAAAAAAGAAATATAAATGTAGCCAAAACGACCTTTTGCTATTTTAATCTATAATATTTTACTTCACTGTGACTAAAATTACAGTTTTTACTTAGGTATGCGTCTCTTTCGAAGTTTAATTTGACTATGTAAGTATATAATAAATTTTAATGAAATAATAAATTATTCAGTAGATTATTAAATAAATACTAAGTACTACCTACAAAACAATTGCAGTTATTTAATAAAGCAAAGTAATAGTTACTTAGTTAAATAATCAAAAAGTACTGTACATAAAAGGAAATCACATAGATAATTATGGTTAGTCATACTAAGTATAAATTAGAAGTCTAATAGAAAACAACCTTACCTGAAATTCGGATAGGATGTAAATATAACCTTGAAAAACGAGTGGGGGGGTAAAATATGGTAACATAATGGTTTTTTTTTTCCTCCCGGCCGACACTAGCTTACTTAGGCTTAAGTACAATGTATCTGTATTATAAAGCCGATGATATAGTAGGTATCGTCTAACGAGACTTAAGAAACTTCTTAATCTAATAATGTATTTTTTTTTCTCCTTTTTTTATATTGTTATTTGTATTATAAATTTTTAACATTCGTTAAGTGAGCTATGAGTTCCTAAAACGAAATAAATTATTTGAATTTGAATTTATAAGGACAGTCTATTATTGCATTAGAACATTACCTACTGAACAAAAGATTGACGAAGAATTCCTATCTTCTATTTACTACGGTGTTTCCTACAAAAGGATGAACCATATGTGACAGTCACGGGACTTCGGTCACGTAGCCTTCGCTGTTATATAATAACTTCAAAGAATATGTACACGGCAGAAATGTCGCAAATAATAAAGTCGATTTATAATGCAATGCGCTGATTGACTTTTGAGATTCTCTCTCCGCTCTTACAGAGATTGATTAGATACCCCTAGATTGAAAATATGTTTAACTTTTTTTTTGATAATATTTTCATCTACCAAAGTTGATTAAGTATAAACTTCAGTTGCAGACGAACGCATATAAACAAATACACACTCCGATACTCCCTACTATTGTGAGAGGAGGCCCAAGCCCAGCAGTGGGACAGTTATGTGTTATGATGATGATTTCCCAACTTCACAATTTTTTTTAATCCTTACATACATAGCCAATTTCTGTCTGTACGTCTTCTATGGCAACGTCACAATCATACACCACGATATGTGACGTCGGCTATTGTCAACTCACAATAGGAGAGAAGATTATTCTATTAAATCCAACCTCACTGCCGATTTCGAACGATAATACCATTTTTATTTGGAAATCCAATTCGCTGGTAGGATACAATTGGCTTTATTCTCCGTTGAATATAATACCTATTGAAATATAAAAATATTTGTCATGCCTACTAGCCGAAGAGATTATTATGGTAGTTATATTTCAAGTTTCTATAGGTATCATCCTACTCCTTATTTTATTTAAAGTTACTGACAAGAGGTGGTTTTTGTTTCCTTCACACGCTACCCATTGAACTATTTAAGAAGAAACTTGGCACACAGATAGAGACAATCCAGGAATACATAGTGTATAGGTCCGGATTGTAATTCCCCTGATATTAACTGGACATTTATATGTTTGAGAGAAGAATTTAAACTACTGCTAAATTGCTGCAATTATTTTACTGCTCCTCTGAAGCACGGAAACGCTCAAAGAATTTTGCTACTAGCGGTCACCCATCCACTTTCCGACCGCGCCCGCAGTTGCTTAACTTAATCAATTAATACAGAGGCAAACCACCGGGCTATGAACTCTTATGAATAACTAGCTGACCCGGCAGACCTCGTTCTGCAACATATTATTAAATATGATTTTTTACACCTTGGGTTCGAAAAACCCAAATATCTTAGGTACGGACCCCTATTTTTTCTAAAATAAAATATAGCCTATGTTACTCGTAGATAACGGAGTTTTCCAATGGTTAAAGAAGATTTGTAATTCGGTTCAGTAGTTTTTGAATTTATCCATTACAAACAAACAAACAAAAATACAAATGTTTCCAAAAATACAAATATATAGTATAGTATTAGTATAGAAGTATTAATAGATATAGATAATAATCTACATCCCATAAGTAGGTAATAGAATTTGGAAACGATTCTAACAGGCTGGAGTCAAAGAGCCTCCCTCTACATCCGACGCAATAAACTTAATTACTCTAATACGTGACGTACATCATATAAATGTAGGGTGATTATGAGTTCAGAAGTGTAGAACATACTTATTACAATAGTTACACGTAATATTGTAGGTTACATATCGAAATAGTTTAGGTACAACTAAGAGAGGTAACAGAAATATAAAAGATGGCTTTAAAAATACAGAAAGCAAATGATGGTAAACTAATCTAAACATGGAATTATTCTGTATTTCTGTCAAATAATGAGAAGCAAATATAAGTACGCTACGTGTTCCATAGGCATGTAATGAATGCATTTTATTGATATTTTCTTACCTTTTTAAGGTTGAATGGAAATCTATTTTTATATTATAATGATCTTTAACAGTATTTAGTAGTATTTATGAAAGTGGATATTAACTTGTAAGTTCACACATTTCTATGCGTATTAAAAGTGTGTAATGTTCAACAATACATCCGCACACAAATAGATGCCAACGTCCCTTCTATAAGTGGTTACACAATCCGCATACAATAGGTATGCAAAAAACTATCCTAACATCTTGAAAAAAAGGACTTAATTTTGACGTTAAATTCGCTCGACTTGTCCCAATTTACTTCGAAATCGTTGCCAACTTGTCCCAAAACGAGGCTGATGTGTAGACACCGGTACAGAAGGCGGTAATTACGTGCTAATTGCGTACTTCAGGAAAGCGAACGTAATTTGAACACGACAAGTGAGCACTACGCATTATATGAGTTGAATTCCTTTACAACCATGTACCTACTGGTTGTATGTATTTTGTGATGTAAACTAATAAGGTAGGTAATAAATCATTATTAAATAGCTGTTAATTAGGTTTAAATATAAATTGAAGTCTTATTATAACAAGCTTGTTATGTTGCTTATAGAATTATTTTATCATACGTAATCCTCAGACCAAAAAATATAGACTCAGTGTTCTTAACAAAAAAGTGAGGTAATTTTTTTTCTTTTTTTTTACAATCTGACATATGTCACCGAGCACGCTCTGTATGTACTGGAAAACGTTATCATTTGTTATTAACATAATGTTTTTCCCTACAACGCTTTTTTGTTCCAAAGACTGCGTTTATATATTTTTTGGTCCCCCTACCCCCAAGTCATCAAAAATAAGCAAAAGAAAGAATCCACCTATAGTGTATAAGTAATATTTGAACGGACCCAATGATAACATATTACAGATTTACAGAAAGCATTCCTTAACTATTTTCATAACTTTCATAATGTTTCTTCAACAAAATGCATCGTAGGTATATTCAATAAAAGTTGCAGTTTACGTACTCTGAGAGAGCATGCATGCAATTACAGGCTGATCATGGATGATCATACGCGCGAGTTAGTTGATGAGAAATTTGCTGCGCCGGTACACGCTACTGACAACTACTAGCTGGAATATTTATACTGAAGCTTGTGGCTTCCATAGACTAATCTTCTAGTAGTTGGTAAACGCAGACGTTTAGTTAGTTAGTTTTGGTCAAGTGAGATGTAAGGGTTCATGCCCAGACTTGTACTTTAATTATAAGACCTTATGAATGTAGCATGATGCAATAAATAAATGGCTTATCTAATAGCTGATACTGATCAAGTTAGGTAACAGTTATATAATAGATGACACTGATTACGTTAGGTAACAGTTATATAATAGATGACACTGATCACGTTAGGTAACAGTTATATAATAGATGACACTGATTACGTTAGGTAACAGTTATATAAAAGATGACACTGATCGAGTTAGGTAACAGTTATATAATAGATGCCACTGATCACGTTAGGTAACAATTATATAATAGATGACACTGATTACGTTAGGTAACAGTTATTTAAAAGATGACACTGATCGAGTTAGGTAACAGTTATATAATAGATGCCACTGATTACGTTAGGTAACAGTTATATAATAGATGACAATGATCAAGTTAGGTAACAGTTATATAATAGATGACACTGATTACGTAAGGTAACAGTTATATAATAGATGACACTGATCAAGTTAGGTAACAGTTATATAAAAGATGACACTGATTACGTTAAGTATTAGTTATATAATAGATGACACTGATTACGTAAGGTAACAGTTATATAATAGATGACACTGATCAAGTTAGGTAACAGTTATCTAATAGATGATAGCGGTTGTTCTAGGATTGTCGTTTATTGTTCCGAATTATTGCGTTCGAAAAACAATTATTTCTGCTAAATTTCACGAAAAACATTTTGTGTTTGGCACCACACTTTGAAGATATCGCAGTTTTGAAGGTTGTTCTAGGTGGTGTCAGCTCAAAAAGTGTTTCATGTAATTTTCTCTGAAAGTTCCAGTCTCAGCCCTAAACCGTTTTGGAACAATGTAGAACAAACCTAGAACAAACCAGAACAAGCCTCAAAATTGTTGTAACTCGAAAGTGTGGTGCCAAGTTCCTGGACGTTATTATATAAATGTTATAGGAAGGTATACATAAGTAAAGTAATAGTTAATCGCCGGTACATCCAAGCACGTCGCAAGCAATCCATTGATGAAGTGGGGCGGCAAATTTTCCATCAACCGCTATCGGTGCAGTCGATCGCCGCGGTAATTGCGATGCAACCAGATATCCCGCTTCTAATATTGCCTCATTCTCGCTAGGAAGGGCTTGTGACTCAGTGGCTTGCGTAGACAAAATTTATCGTCGAAGTTAAGCTATGGTAGCAAAGTCGGGCTATGGGTGCGGTCGGTAAGTGGATGGGTGACCGCAGCATTTTCTTGAGCGCTTCTGTGTTGCGGATGGCATGTTATGCCGTCGTTCCCAGTAGATATGGTTAGATGACAGTCGTTATGCCATGACAGGGCGGCATAAAAACCTTCGACATTTAGGTTGTCCAATAGTCTGCCAAATAATCTGTAATAATCTACTTATATATTAGAATGTCTTGTGATAACTGAAATTAACCGAAATAAAGCGTTCCTACAGGATCGGAAATTAGATAAGTGATTTAGTAGCTATTTTATCCATTTTTATTTGTTTAAGGGTTTATACAAGTTATTCCCGTACTTACAAGTCAGGATTAAACTACGAAGTAATGTAAGAAATCTGTTGCTATTACTTCGTGTAGTGTTTTTTCAACTACCCCTAAGTAGGTTATCACCCCTTACTTACTACGAAGTCAGTTTCAGGACATGACGTAGTAGTAGATTGTGCTAAAGTAATAAACAAACGCTAGGAAGATACTTTACATTACACTGTAAGTAGATAGCGCATAAAGGCTGCTAGATAGATAGATAGATAACGCCTTTAGATACTTATTGGCAATAGGTTAAAAACAAGTAAGTTCACTCTAATTAAATCGCTTTTTTAATGAAGTTCAATTTCAGTAAAAAAAACTGTGCAACTTTTTTGGTTATTACTTAATACCTTTGAATAAAATATTGTAATCGAAGGCCCAAGATCTAGCAACAAAGGATAAAAAGAATGGTCTATACAACTCACCAATTTTCATGTACCTTTAGTAAATACTCGTCATATTGAACAAGTTTTAACTTTTGTTATGGGGGCGTTTGGCTAGTCCCTTAAAGTATCTCGATATTAGTACCACCTGCCGGGTTTAACTGTGGCTCGAAACCATACTCGGTCTCTTTAAAATACATCTCATTTTTTGCATTAAAATTGGTCCAGCCGCAGGAGGAATTTAGTGACAAACACGTACGCTGTTTTTATTATTAAAATTTAATATTTCAATATAGACGCAGGTTTAGAAAGCTTCTTTACAATATGACCTCCTTTACACGCTTTTAAAGCTCGAGTTAGTTTTATTTTTAATTTTAAGCTTTAAAGAACAAAGTCTTTTATGCTTCAGTTTTTTGCTTTTATATCTGTTTTATTATTAGGTATTTTATAAAGGTTATATTAAATTAATAAAAATACACAAGCATAATGCTCGGTTGGTTATTATACTTATTAAAAATGTTTAAAGAAATTACGAACCTTACAATTAAAATGCTTTTGCTCAAAATAACACTATTAAAATAATTGAGTTCCTGATAATATTATAAGATCAAATAATAAGGTACGGAGATGGTTTAAATTGTATATATAGTAGGTATCTGTTTTCAATCGATAGCTTCTTCCAATCGATTTATCCCGATTTTCCCGATATCCTAAATAGTCCTAACTCTTAACGCCAAACTAACCCCTATTAAACACTTCTCACTCTAAAAAAACCAAGTTAAAAGGAGCCTTGGTCACGAATAATTTATTCAAAAGGTTGGAATTTATCCAATAATAAATCGTGGCGTTTTGGCGCGGCGTAAAAACCGGCTATTTATACCCGGGCCATTAGCTTGGCCGAAAAAAGGTTGCTTTAAACTCCATTTATTAATCGCGGGCCTGTGCGCTCGATTAGGCTACAGGATCCAGGATGGATGGGGAACACTGATCCCGTTCGATTTTAGAAACGACCGACGGTAATAGATACTATAGATACCTACAGACAGGAGGTTACTATGTAGGTAACATAATATCTTAGCAACATAAGTATACGCAAGAACGAAGTAATTACATTAACGTAACTATTTTTTAATCTGTAATATAATAATATGTAACTATAGTTTAGTTTTATTATTATCTAGTGGACCCGCCCTCGCTTCGTTTCGGGAAACCTATGCCGAGAAGAAAGTAAAAAAAAGTAGCCTAAGTTACCTTACTCCTTATATCAGCTACCCGCCAGTTAAAGAAGCTTGACGGATTTTAATAATTATGTAGTTTACATTGTGATATTGACATACTTTATTTCGTAATTGTGTTCTTATGGTTATTTAGAAGTTATGAAACATCATCATTAACTTTAATTATCATGAATTCTAAGAGTTTAATCCCTTTCTCTAAATCTAGGATTAAAATATCCGATCGTGTGAAATTGCTCATTTAGTGGCAATCAGGGGGTTGCCATGATACGCCCTCGCAGGTGAGCAGTAGAGGGTTAAGTCAGCTGTGAAAGAAGGTGGTAGATTGGTTTATAATGGGGACTCGATAGCAGTTTTATTACACGAGCTGATGGGATGTGGAGGGTTGAATATAATTATTGCGATGCTCTTTTGTTACTAAAGGTATGTATTAATTAAAAAGTTTTGTCAGAACGACCAAGATTTTATTCCCGGTTGAGCAAGCTTAAGCAAATAAACTACTTGTTTGTTGGTAATGTATTTTTTTACCTTAAGGGACCGTTCAACTATTACGTAAACACTATATGGTGTTAAGGGGGTGTTACCTTTGCTTATTTTTGATGACATGGAAGGTCTATTTGGTGAATACGTCAGCAGTAATAATTTACTTTTTTGTTTATATGGAAAATAAAGTTAATAAAAAACATTAAAAACAAGATGCATACTTATACCAAAGTTTACGTAAGCATTTGGGTAAGAGCTTTGTTTAATTTTGCTGACAATGGGGGAAAATAATTGTAACAAATCTGCTTAGGTACGTTATAATTGAACGACCTTTTATAGTATAATCTGTATGTTTAGGTATTTTTTGCTGTAAGGTTTAGATTTACAATTAGACTCGTCATTAGATAAAGGTCATAGTCCACCAGGCTGAACAAGTATAGATTGGTAGACTTGGCACACTTTTGAGAACTTAATGGAGAACTCTCAGGTGTGCGGGTTACCTCAAATTTTCCTTCACAAGCAAGTGATAATTAATTTCAAAGTTTTAAAAACTTTTCGAATCATTTTCCCATAGATGTTATACGATAAATAAAACGCATTTTACTTTCATGTTTGAATTAAATAGTATTTAAAACGTACTTATTAGTTTGTAATGATGTATAGTAATATGTCTGTCTATTTCTGTCAAGCTATATTGTTACGTGTCTCTTGGCTAATGGGACCATGCAAGAATAATAGAATAATATAAACTTTCACATTTTATTGAATTTTGATTGCAATATCATAAGATAGGTATTTACAACACACAAGATTCGAATGCTCTCAACTACATACAATCTAAGTATAATTAAATAAATGGTAGGTACACAACCAATATATTTCCTATAAATATCTCCATATAATTATATAGGTACATAGAAGCGAATTTTATAATCAAATATAAAGCAAGTGAGTTCGGGAATAGTGTAGGTACTTGTTTGAGGAAATAACGTGTGATTTATCTCAAATTATTAATATAAAAACATCATAATACAAATATATAAAAGTATACTCGTAAATCTAATTATCAATACTTCGTTCCACCGGCAGTGACCCTTTATTAAATAAATAATTGTATAATTAACAATAATATTTGTGTAATAATAGAACCTTTGCAGATTAATCTATTCTACGGATAATTCTACAATTTCTTTGGTATACATCGGAATTTTCATTACAAAATATTTTCTAGAAAAAGTTATAATCCTATGTTTCTATAACTGTGAGCCGTACGATATTGTATCTTTATTAAAAACCTTTAAATTCATTGAAAAACTGTTATGCAACATTTTGTTTTCACTAAAAGTATAAAAACCTGTATTGATGGATTATTCATTCTATTCTAATGAACATGTTTTTTCCTTACCTATATAATAAATATTTATTGCATTTCAAAGGGATAACAATAGCCAATATGCCATAATGTCAATTATCGCCACACCCACGCCTATAATAATCTAAGAATGCTTATAATATTTGCTTTAAATCACATGCATTAGATAACTCTAAAACAGTTGTATGTATTCATTTTCAATCAGACTATTAGTAGTTTACCCATTTCCAATTCTATCTTTATATGATACGATAAATTACAATCAATTATATTATTAATTATTAATTAAATCAATAATGTTGGTGTTCCTTTGATCTATATCTATCAATTCTAATGGTCAATACGAAATTGGGGTTTGTATATTGGCGTAAATTACCTTGTATTATTTCATTTTGGCACACGAAGTTCCATTTCATTTAATCAATATAATTATTAATTTTTATTTTTATTATTAATTATAAATATTATTTTACTACTATTATTTTATTCAACATCAATAGATACATCCTATAAATTTAATACAAAGAAATTTTATAACTCGCTTTAACAATACAATACTACATATAAAAGCTGTGCTACATATACTTTCATAACATATACATAAATAAATCTTTCATAGGTAAGCCATAAGGTTCAATTCAAGGACATTATTTGTAATAAAAAGCAAAATTTTTTGGATAACTTTACTTTTTATATCCATATCACATAATTACAAGAAATATCAAATAAAAATCAGACTGATCTTAAGATCTTTTAAAGAGATAACGTAAGGCCAAGAACAGTAAAAATATTTTTACAATTTAGTAAAAAATATGGTCAAAATTATAACCAAAAGCCATAACCTTTCTTGAGCAAAAAGTTGCAATAATTGAAGAAAACGTCAAAATTTATCAAAAAACTTTTTTGTCAATTTAGACAATTCACTTAAACTTATGCAGACAACACTTTGTATATTAATCAAGAAGAAAAATTAACATCGGAAGATAGTGTGTTGGTATAGTTTGATCACTCTTATCTTTACTCAAAATAACCGCATTTCTATGCGCTTGAGCATTTAATAATGTAACAGCATACAATGCTATACTTTATTTACTAAAGCAATTAATTATTAAAAATCAGATTATCATTCTGTTTAAAATATAGAAGTAAAGATATAGTGTTCAAATCAAACTGCTATATTGAATATATTTAACATACATTGATTGATATGTTTTATGTACTATGTGTGTCTCATAAGACATGTAATAACAACCCATGGTAATTGGACTATGTATAACACTACTTTATATACAATAACATACACTTGACATTGAAACTTGGTAACGTAATAATATTATAACTCTAATCGGATTAATTTATGTATAATATTTTAGGCCTTACTCAATAGTGAATTAAAGTGCGTAAAAGGAAGCGATGTTTTTGATTTAAGACTTATACTATACACAGAACTATAATTATACATATAAAGTATATTAAGGTCACGTTGTAAGAAACTTTCTTGCTACCTTGGACCAAAACATTGAAATAGACAATCACTAGTCACATAATATGTTCGACATTTATCATTATTAATTATAATAATCCACAAGTCAAAATAATAATACAGAACGAAATATACAATCATTAAAAACCTATTATAAATATAACAGCCCCTAAGATTTTACTATTGCATAGTAAAATTATTTCTCAATTATTAATTATTTAAAATATTCTATGACATATAATTAATATCTTAACAAAAATTACTGCAATAAAGCAAACAACGACTTCAGATTGACTTTAATAACTTACATTTAAATAATATCTAGCCATTGGTACACTCCACAATTATAATTATAATTAATAATTATGATTCGAGTAACTTTTTTTGTTAATCATGATAAAACGCCGAATTTCATATCCCTACTCTTTTCTATGACTAATAATATATTGTTCATTTTTAATATTATTATTATAATCAATTATTAATAGTATTTTTACGACAATCATTACACATTGGAAGTCAACTTACGAAACTTTGATTTCAAAGCTGTTATATTAGGCCTAATTATGTTGTTAAGATTCATAAATTTTTAACATGTATATTTTTAAAAGCCCATTAAATAGTTATATCCCCTTTTTGATCATAACAAATTTCATATCATTATGTGTAAAATTCCTATACCATTTGTAATGAAGGCTTTATCTACTCATTACTGAAGCAAATGATATATAATTCATATTTCACATAGGAAATATAATTCAGAATTCAAACCAAATATTCTTCAAATGATATTAAAATTGCAACCCAAAAAAAAATATAATGCCCTTAATGAATAACAAAATCAGATGTCCGTATTTACCTACAAAAAGCTCTATGCATTCATAGGTCTATGTTCAAAACTAGGGTAAATGTACTAATTGCGTCCACCTGAAATTTATGATATATTTAAGATATGACGTCAACACTTAAAATTATGAGATAAATTAAAAACATAGCGAACTTTAATACCTTATTCACAATTCTTCGGTTGATGCTATGGGTGCTTTCAATAGCGGCGTCCGTGGGCTTTTAGAACCATCTGAGCTTTTAGCTTGAAAGTCTTCATTTGAAAGGGAAACTGGGATAGCAGCTATTTTAAGCTGATGCCCGTTTAGTTTAATTTCTGTTATGGAATGCGATCTGCCATGGTTAACGTTAGGTTTTTCTTTATTGCTAGTTGTCATGGGATCGTGAGTGGGAGTTTTAGCGAGGGATTGTGTCACTCTTGTTCGATTTGATTGTTCTCGTAATGCCATCTGATAGGCAACTTCGAAAGCTTCGCCGAGTGTTAAAATGACTTCTGTTGCTTGGTCCTGTAAAGGAGTAGTAAATATATCAGGTTTTCAAATGATTTGTATAACATAAAGTAGTTTTTAAAGATGGTTTCTTTATTGAAGTAACAGATACCTAATTAATTTTTAAAACATAAACTTTTTTCGAGCTAAGTTCGAAAGACCGCATTTTAAACACTAAACTACTTCTTTCACTATTCACTTTTCTCTCTCTCTTACTTAAAAGTATGAGCTACAAAGAAGGCGCATTATTCAAATAATGTATAAATACAGTCTATTAAAGAATTATAAACAGCAATTAAATTAACGTCGTTTACTTACCATAGTAGCAACTCTAAACACATGGCAGTAATGACTTCTCGTAGCGTGGTCTTTGGTGATGTAGGCGAAGTGAGTGAGATCGTCCGCGTCTTGACACGCGCAGTGGATGTTGCGGATTTCATGTTCACATATTAATTCCTGACAAACAAAAACACATATTTAACATGGATAATGACGTCATACTTCAGTTACTTAGGAGACTTTTATGTTGAATTTTTATTTGGAACAACTTATTAGTGAAAAAAAAATCGATATTTCCAGATGAAATAAAAAAGCGTTTAATCGTTTATAATTACAATTGTAAAAAGTTGTTATATTTAAAATAAACAATTCTTTGTCTTGGAAAAATTGTTTATAACCGGAACGTTGATTTTCCGTCCCAATTCAAACCTTTCGGCCCAAAATAAACAACAGAAACAAAACAAAAATATTTCCGAAATTATTTTTACCTTTTTATTTAACATTAAGAAAACCGTATCCAAAACTCAATTTTCTCGGGATAAAGCATCCCGAAAAAATACTAATTATCCGAAGTAACTAACCGTGAAGAGTCTGACATGAAATTTTGATAAAAAAACAATCCTTTTTGTAAGAAACACAAAGGCAAGATTGGCGGGTGTTCCGATGAAGTGTGAACGGTGATCCTTAATTAAAAATCAAGCGAACAACGTCAGACGCCTTTGTCTGAGACCCCCAGAGTCCACATTAGGGACCTTTACCCTCCTCTCACTTGGTTGCTTTTCAAAGAATAAACAGTCCTTTATTTAGCAAAAATTCTTGCAGTAAATAACAATTTTAGCTTGTAGGGCAATATTGTACACAAAAGATAACTTAAGTTAAACTCGTCTAACGACCGGGATTATTTCCTACCCTTAGTTAATAGCATTTACACTAACTACATTTACAGGGTATAAATTAGGGCTGATAGGTAACTGACTATGAGTAGGTATAGCCATCTTGTGATTTAACAAACAAATCAAATAACTGAGAATTTATGTATACAAAGATATAATTTTTTAACGACGCGAATTTTTAGCAAATATGACTGCTAAGAATTTAGGTAAATTAACTAACTAACCGCTAACACACTCATACCCCCGCAGTAGGATTCCCTGTCACGGGTGGCATGGACAACACAAATAACGCATCACTAACACCCATGACCCGAGAACAAACTAAATCTGTCACATAAATATCTGCTAACCGGGAATCGAACCCGGGACCCCTTGCTTCGCAGGCAGGGTCACCAACTACGCTACGGGGTCGTCCTAACTAACTTACTAACTAACTAGTTATAATGCTATAACTCACCCTAGTAATAGTATTGAGGAACTTGACCCCTCTATAGCTGATGGAGAGGATTATGTCAGGGGAATCCCGCGGCTCTTTGGTAGACTTCTTCAGCTTCTGAATAGACTTCTTGGTTGATTCCGTGCCTCTCAGCTCTTTCACCACTGTCGAGCCTAGATACTGTGGAAGAAAACCTATTTGTAACCAAGAGTTTCGATGATTCGTTTCTGATTCCATGCACACATCTTTACGCTTTTGTTTTAAAACCAAACACTTTGGAATAGAAACCGAAATTAGCTAGCCTGGAGCTAAAGTGGTCTATGTAACATTTTTGGTTATAAGCATTTTTGAACTTAAAAACAATACTTGAACTTTAAAACAATAAATTAATCCAAGCAAAAGTGGTCTCGAGTGTCATCCGGTCACCATAGTAAGGTGATCATTAAAATACCACTTTAGAATTTGATTGGTTATTTAAACATAGTGAGCTTAAACGCGTTTCGTTTGATAACTTTATTATGTAACATAGACCACTTTAGTTCCAGGCTAGCCAATTGTTGTCGTTGGACAGTGCAGTGTCTATGTGTACGTTGTACGAGTGCGCTCAGTATGGAGTTTAACTATTGTTAGTCTCTCTAAATTCTCACATTAGCAATCGCCATATTTTTTATTGTTGCTCCTCTCCTATTTATCTTAGCATGATGTTATAAAGCCTATAGCCTTCCTCGATAAATGAACTATCTTTCGCTAAAAGAATTTTTCAAATCGGTCCAGTAGTTCCTGAGATTAGCGCGTTCAAACAAACTCTTCAGCTTTACATTATTAGTATAGAAGTATAGATCATACTCACATTAGCAACATAAGTAACAGCGCCCGTAACTAGTACGAAAGGCTGATGTTTCCATTGAGTCTTCAGGGCCCCAGGGACACCGACCAGCAACTCCGAGGGTGCCCTGATCTCCAGATCCGAGGGTCGAGGGGGTTGTGGAGCAGGCCTGTTCTTCTTACTACGTTTCAACGTCTCTCCACCAGGGGGAGCCAACGTCGGAACTACTGGAGGTGGAACCGGCTTCAGGTTTTCCGAAGGCGGTAACTTTTCTTTAATTTCTTCCTTTAACTGCTGTATGTTGCTCTTCTGAAACAAAAGAGGACGTCAATAATTTTGTATGAGTACAAAAAACCATAACATAATTTTTTTGGATTACCTAAGGTAAGGTGGGGTAAGACTAACACACGGGGCAAGACTAACACTGTCTTTTATATCGATATGCACTTGCAGAAACGACATGTGTGTGTTTTAGCCGAGAACATTTACGTTTGTTCTATCTTACAGACTGGAAGAATTTCGTATATAAGCTATACGTATCGAGATAATAGACAGTGTTAGTCTTGCCGCGTGTGTTAGTCTTACCCCACCTTAACTTATATTAAAAGTTTAGTGACACGAAAATGTGTCCTACAAATGGAAATAAACCTAGTAGGTACCTGTTGAAAAACGGTTGGTACCGAAACCATTGCTCCATAACGCCATACCAATCACGATTTAAGCAAAGAATATTTTGAATACCGAACGTTTCAATTCAAATCAATCGCAGCTCCAAATAAATACTGGGGCGTTATAATTACTCACAATAAAAATAAAGAGACAAAACATTTTCCCAACTCCACCGACACTCCACGCGATCAGCGAGGTGTGATCGCGAATAACTAATAAAAAGTACTCCCAATTAAATCAAACAGGAATCAACAAAGCTGTAACAAACAAAACACCTACGACACTCAACTTCACACTTCGCAAGTGTAAAACAAAAGTAATGATGCAACGCAAAAATGAAAACGAACCGAATAGGCAACCGTGAAATTTTAATTAAGACTCTAAGCAAAACGCACAAAAGAAATATAATTGACAGTATGAGCCATCTAATTTGAAGTGAGTGTCATTTCCGAAGCGCACACTAGTTTTTAACAGAAGGCAGTATTCAACGCGGCAGTGCAGATTTGCGACTTTTTATCCGGTTTAAATTTAGTTCTACCTGCTATTTTACTTAGAAGAAACCCCTCTGATATTTTGACTGATTTATAGAAAATTTTCGTGGCTTAAAGAGATCGATTTAAAACCACGGAGTATACAGAAATTTATATTGTTTTATTCCTTCCTATAAAGATTCTGGTCAATTTTTTGTAATAAGAATATTATTTTTAGCAACTGTAAATAATAGGCATGTGATTTTTACGTCGAATTCTATAATAAATCTACGCCATAGTGTAATAATATAACATAAAGTTAAACACTGGTTTAGTAAAAAATATTTTTATTACAAAAACGCAATCGGGCGCAAAATCGCATGCAAATCGCTAGTCTACTTAACTCCAGTATTAAAGGGTAGACATAAAATGGAGGTGTAGATTGTGTGCAGTATTCAGCTTTAGTGAATAGAATAATATTCCATTGCAATGGCCACGAATGGGAGGAAAATGGGAAACACCCTTATTCGGTGGAGCCTGCCTCTAGTTTCCACTGTCCCCAATTGGGTGCAGTGTTACAACTGGCAATCAAATACATCCATATTTATTGTAGAAATTAATGAATGAATGAATATTTTATAGACGAAAGTAATAGGTAGTGTACTGATTATTGTATTGCACATGAAACAACAAGACAAGGGGTCTGTTTCACAATCGATAAGTAAAGATGTCAGTAGTTATTTATAAAGTAAGCTATTCAGAGAGTAAATCCTTCTGTTAACTCTCTATACGTTTCACAATCATCCGTAAATTTACCGTGCAAATAAGTTCAAAGTAGCTTACTTAGAACTTTACTCAACGATTGTGAAATAGGCCCAAGATATTTTAACCGACATACACAATGTGTCCAACCGTAACATTATAAAAATTATTCTGTGTTGCCATATTAATTTAATATATTTATTACTCTGTGTTGCCACATTAATCTAACATTTGTAACAAAATATCAATGATATTTTATACTATAGATAAGTTACGTCCAAACTAACTTTGGTAAATCCTTAGTAAACAACCTAAGAAGAATTCCGTGTTACAATGCATGCGTCCTTGTCTTTACGATAATTATTTGCTGTCTCTTTCGTACTTTGAAGAAAACTAGACGTCGTGATTGTGTCTTCAAGTTAAGTGCACATACGTATATCTGTTTTTTTTTGTGTATTTTCTTTACTGACAATATAAACTTAACGAAGACTTACGCGCGACTGGCTTCTGTCGCCTCTTACAACACTCTGGTTTCCTAGTAAGCGATTAGAGACAGTATTGTAGACAGCCACAATTATATTTAATTTAATATAGTGATAAATATAGCTTCCCCACATACATATACAATAAAAATCCTTTACCTTACATAAGCACAAGCATACTGTATAGTGGCAAGTATACGTAAACCGCACGGAGAGTGCCTCACTCGGAAATGAATGGAAACCCCCTGAATAGACGTCGAATTGAGCACTAATTACCTATACGTGGTTGGCGACGTGTGAAATTAAAAAGGCCTCCTATGTGAGCTATACATAGACTAGATTTGTTGAGCACAAGTGGTCGGAAATACGCAGATTTTACTGCGAAGTCAGCATTGAAATTTCATATATTTTTTTTTGTAAAACCTTCACCTGTAATTCTGTAAGGCCTTATTTTTGGTGTGGTTTTTTTTTCGTCGTTTAGTTTCAGCTTATGTATATTTGTATATTTAGCTATGTATTTACATTTGTTTGGCGTGCCCTATATCCAAAACGACTTGACAGATTATAAAATATCTATATAAAGTGCAATTTAATGTTTTTTTATTATGGAAATGACATATTTTGTTTAAAAGTTTTAAGGATTATAATCTATAGTGTGACATAATGAAGTAGTCAAATATAGACCGCAAATCTGATCCTGTACTTAAAAAAAGTAACGTAGTAAAATTAAAGTAAAATAAGTAACAATTAAAATAGCAACTCGTTCACTTTAGCACTTGTAATAAAACTGCCATCGAATTCCCATTATAAACCAATCTACCACCTTCTTTTACAGCTGACTTAACCCTCTACTGCACACCTGCGAGGGCGTATCATGGCAACCCCCTGATTGCTAGCACCCACCAGATGAGCAATTTGACACTAACGGTCGTTCTAATCTATGTAGGAGTAAGGTTTAATCAACTTTTAAACTGACACTTTAAGGGTTAATAGTTTCCACTCGGTCGAACAATTTTATAATCTCACTAGACGACGCCCACGGCTTCGCACGCGGAAGATTAGTTAAAAAATATATTGCATTTATCCCAAGGGAACCTATAATCAGGATACAATCTCATGTCCTATTCCTGGATGCAAACTATCTGTGTGCCAAGTTTCAGCTTAATCCGTTTAACGGTTAGAGCGTGGAGGACTTACAAACATTCACATATACAAACATTAATTTCGAACAAACTTGATTGCCATAAAAATGTTTCTAGTGAGTTAATCTTAAAAGATAGACATATGCTGTCGCGGACATTTTGTTAGACCATTTAAAGCGGAATAATTCTTCCATACATATTTTTTTGATATCTTGAACCGTTTTCGCAGCGCACTCAACGGAAGCCCTCAAAGATGAATAATTTTTCCCGTTTTCTTCACATTTTCCATTATTTTTTCGCTCCTATTCATCATAGCGTGATGTTATATAGCCTATAAGTTTCCTCGATAAATGGACTATCTAACAGTAAAAGAATTTTTCAAATCGGTCCAGTAGTTCCTGAGATTAGCGCGTTCAAACAAACAAACAAACAAACAAACAAACAAACAAACAAACTCTTCAGCTTTATAATATAAGTATAGATGTAAGTAGTTTAATAGGCTTCTAGCTAAAAGGTTTATCTAAGGTATAACATGGGTAATCCGGTTTTACTTCGCTTCTGATCTATACTTTAGGTTTAAAATAGTACTTATCAGTATTAAAAAGATTTTTTTTCAGTTTTTCAGATCTCATGTTTCCGTATTAGGGGCTCTCAGACCAAAAAATATATAGACTGCTTTCGGATCAAAAACGTAGTCCAAGAAAACATACATAAGATATAACAACATTTCCGGTACATTTCTCGGCAGGCAGTACTCAGTGACGAATGTCAGTTTGTAAAAAAAAGAAAAATATTGACCTTACTATTCTGTTCTGAGGACTGCGTCTATAAATTTTTTCGTCTAATTGTATTGTCGTCTATGTGTAATTGTACAAAAATTATTGTACAACTATTGTAGAAATAAAATCATTTTCCAAACGGTTTTATAATTAACTACGCTATTTTATAAAACTCACCTATATGGCTAGCGCTCTATACGTAGTGACCGTCAAAACATTAAAATAACTTTCCGTTTTGATTTAGTTTCCTGGTATCCAATGTTAAAAGTAACAATAAATTTGTTTAATCTACATTGATAGCTCGCGTTCCACTATAGCTATAATAAAGGGATATCCTCTTTAAATTAATGTAATGTACTGTTAAATTAATATAACTGCGTCGTGCAACTGTTACTGACTTACAAATGAATTGATATGAGAGAAATAAATAACGTAATATTTGTAGAAGGTCGTATCTACCATACAAGTTAGTAATGTCTATTACGATTGCGATAGAGTCCTCTACTTTATGGATTTATGATTATAAAGGGGTACAAAGATGAATCCTTTACCTACCTATACATACCATGTATAGATATAAGGGGTCGTTAAAGTATTACGTTACGTAAT
>LGAG01001106.1:218837-236630 GCA_001278395.1 Lerema accius | reverse complement strand
CATTATGTCCATTCCATTCCACTGATTATTCGGTTATAGTCATAACCTCTATATCTACACAAAAACGATGTAACTGGAAACATTACAAGGCCAACGTTATTTCATAAAGCCACGTTAGGTACAGCATTTCGAGCAGTAGGTATTTGTTGATGTCACATATGAATACGTTATTCATAACACCTGATAACGCTAACATTGTAACAGACTGGGCTATCCTCTCATTAATTAAAATTTAAAATAAAACAGCCTCAATATTAGGTATATTGAGTATATGTATGTGTACATTACATATGTATGTAATGTACTTACCTATGCGACGTGAATTTTTAGAGCATTAGAAAAATCATCACTCTATGACGTGAATGCATCTTAAATTTTGCTCCCATACCAAAACCTAACAAAATAGGCGAATACTTAAAGTTTGGCATTGTAGTTTCGAATCTATGTCCTATTGTCTAATCCAAAATTAAATTACCTACATCACTGGATAGCTAACGGATCAACTATTCATTAAAATAACCGAGAACAGTAAAAATTCGCACGCGGTGGAGAGGGAAGCGGCGTTTTGAGGTTATTTTACGACGTAAATACATAAATAAAAATATTTTATTAAAAAAAACCACCTGTAACATTAACGTATTCACCTAAAATACACAGCCGTGTCCATGAAACAGCTATACACATTTTTTTACATTTTTTTTTGCACATGCGATGACATTGACTTGTCGAATATCTTTAACTGCGAAAACTTCTGTTCAAATAAAAGAATTCAGAGGGAAAACAAAAGATATTATTATCATACATTTGCATTTAACTGACAGTTAAATAGTGCCAGGGTTGTGTTTATCTTTAGTTTTATCTTTTCTATAAAACGAGTAGGTATTTAAGTACTTAAATTATGTCATGGTTAATACAAAATACTATCTATAAAAGTACGCTTGAAAATAAATACAGAGTAAGCAAAGTCTTATTTGCTTTTTTAAATTAAAATTAATTCTAGAACTATCTACTTCAATTTTTAGCACAGATTTTAGCGATTTCAATTTTTAGCAGAGACTACATAAGCAAAGTCTAATTTGTTTTTTAAATTATAGTTAATCCTAGAACTAACTAAACATCGTCCCGTAAAGAAAACGCACAGGCACACAATCACAGATAATTAAAATAAAAAACAAAGCAATCAACGTTTTGCAACTCCCATAATAGCTATCCTGCACTGCTCCGAAATCAGAACATCTTTAAGACATTTTCAGCAACAGTACAACTCTTACTTGTCCGGTTTATTGACAATACAAATCACCTATTTAACCTTTATGGTTTTTAAATGCCATTTCTGATACATATAGTTTCTGTCACAACCCGTAATTCAGTATCCTTGGACGACCGTATCTAAACCGCAGGTGGCAAATGTGTATGTGTGTGTACCATCGCATGACATGCTCATTTCCATCACTTCCTGTCTTTGTCAGAGCCGTGGCGGATTGTAAGGTCGTTTACACATTGTGGATGACGGCTATGAAACAAAAATTGGCAATTTTGTTTTGGGTTGATTTGTTTCTAAGTATTGGCTGGTTAGTAGTCGCTCTGATTATTCTCTAAAGTAATAGTAATAGTAATACTAGTACTTACTATTCCTAACTGAAGTATAAATTGACTCAAACGTGGGTAGTGTCTCGTTCGTCGGTGTCGGTATAAACACGTAGATTTGGCATAGTAAAAGTTGATATGGTGAAGAATAACAGAAAGAAGATTTCTTTGTATAATATGTGTTACAAATGCATTTATGCATGCTATAAATCCATTTGATTTAAAAACCCACACTACTATGCGTTTGAACATACAAGATGTCGACTATATACAATTTTAAGAGCAACAATTATGGTCTATAATTTCACAATACTGTCTTTTAAAGTGGTCAAAATCCATGGTACTATGAACCTATCCTTACATAACGTTACGGTCCTATGAACATAAATTCACGTCACTTCATCGTGACAATGGGGCAGTTATCGTTAAAGTTTTTAAACATTTTATTAAGTCTGTAATTATACCAAATAGGGAGAACAGTTGGTTAAATAGTTGTGGACATTTGTCTATCGCTTAAGGAAAAACTAAAGATATATTTAAGATGAAATTTTTAAATTAGAAAATAGTTCAAGTTACTTCATTTAACGTGGAATATTAATTGTTACAATTATTTTATATATATAAAATAATGTATAAAACACAAAAGTCGTTTTGTTAAAAATATCTAAATCTAATTTTTGTTAAAAATCTCCTGTTTATTTTTAAAAAATTGTGAGCTATAAAAGTACTAAAGTAATTTAAAATACAGGGCATTATATTTTTAAATAAGATAACAACAAAATCTAAGAAAAAGTAATAAATAAATCACGAAAGAAGTTCCTGGATTTACGAGACAACGTCTGACCAGATAACATGTCAAAACTGGAACAGTACGTGTTAAAACTTTATCCAATTTTCCAAATATGATGGACAAAATATAACATAACAAAGGTGGGAACACCAAACCAGCAGCAATAAATAAGAAATTATATCAGTCAAATTACCTGCTCATCAAAAGGACTGAGTATCGACAAGGACTTGTCTCCGCTATGCGTCGAACTGGTGGTATTACTCCGTCTTCGAATCTCGTCATCAGCACCGTTGAGGTTCCTTTCGATTGCCGGTCCATTGCTGCTCAAGTTCGTACCAGTCACCGCTGGGGGCTCTGTCGGAGACGCGTCGTATACGGACTTCAGTTTCCTCAACGTCTTGGGACGTTCCGCTGGCATCGGCCGTAAGCCAATCCCGTCGAGCGTCGTCGTGGAGCCTTTGAAGAGGCCTGGGGACAAAAAAACCGAGTTTAATTGACAGCACATTGATCCTTTAGCCTTCTGAGTTATAAGAGATCCTTATACAGTAGTGGAAGATTAATGGGTCAAAAGCAATAATCCTGTAGGTAAATTGTAAGTGAACATGCCAGCTAAGAGATACTAACTCAACCAACAAAAATTGCCAACCAAGTTTGGGAAAAATCCAGAAGCATGGAAGAACTTTAATTTACAAAACAGAGAAAGCATTTATGTAGTTTATACAAGGATTAAAAAAAAATCTCCATAAAGTTCTCAAAGGTGTGTGAAGTCTGCCAATCCGTACTTGGCCAGCGTCGTGAATTATGGCCTGTATCCCTCACATTATGGGAGGAGACCCGAGCCCAGCAGTGGGACAGTTATGGGTGTGGTGATGACAGAAGGATTAATAAATCTACTTTTTATTTAATTAGAAATAAACTAGTATTAGCAGTAAGACACGTAATAACAATCACTATTATAGTAACGTCAATTTTCCGGTTCAATTCTTTGGAAGCCATCACGTGGGGGAAAGTGAAAACTGGATTACTCATCAGCTGTGTCAAGGTTCTGTTGAGTTTGATAGAGCTTGCTATCGTTAATGTAATCGGAGACATGACGAAACGATAAGAGCCTGGGTTCGATCTTGGCCCATTTAATGTGACAGAGGCACTTAAGTTTATTTCTAACGATTCGCAAATGACGTGGAAACAAGGTAACTTTTATTTGTATGGCTTATATGGTTTTTGAGGTTATATTATGTTTATATTTTAGGCATTTAAAATTAGAAACTCACGATCGCTGTGTAATCGATGAGTGTTTTTGGATATAATTCTATGCCTTAAACAGGAAAATATTGATAGGGTTCACATCGTGAAAAAATTTTGGATGCATCCATTATGGTGACCGGGAGTATACAATCATTATAACTTTCGCATTTTGGGCTTAAAATTCCATAAAAGAAGTATAAAGGTTACCCACATCCCAGCAAATATTTGAATTGTAATGAGACTCGTAAAAACTTTACACACAATAGATTAATTTTATTATACCAATGCAAGCATCTAAAGTCACCTTCAACTCAAACGCATATAATATCCTGCGCAGACGCATACCAAACAATTCAGATCAATTTAGCCATTCGTCATGAATATAAATGTTTACTTGCTAACTTGTACAGAGATAGACGGATGACAAAAAACAGTAATTTATGCGCACAACTATAGTCAGTTAAGGACTGAATTGAAGAACTCATTTCATATGATACTAGAAGATTGGGCAGACGTTGTTCTTCAATATACTCTGTCCCTTAGTTACCATATGAAGTATTCTTGACCTTAAATTTTTAAATGTCAATTTATTAAGCACATTTATACAAAAGGTGTATGTGTTTTCCAAATTTTTTATTACGTGAGGTCTTTTGGAGGCGAGAGGGTTTAGTCGAATTTCATCTAATCTCACTTTTAAAAGAGCTGGATCTCAGCGAACATTTCATATTTTTACAAGAAATATTTTCGTAAATCTTGTTTATGATTGCAAGATGAGCGAGGAGGTTGAGAGGCAAATCTCACAACATCTCACACAGAGATTAGATTAGATTAGATCATAATGCACCAATTCAATGGCCCTTAAGCAATGAGTTATTGTGCAACTCTAAGCTTTAATGGGAGCAATTGCGCCATAAACTACTAGACATTTATTCTGTTAAAGGACTCCATGATCCTAATTATAACTCCATAAGTTTTGATTCGGCGCCAACTCCACACCCACGTATCCTTATCGAAAGTGCAAGCCCTAGAGTTAGTGCTTGTCTATAATTAGACCGGAATGTAGACATTTAGGCGCCAGCCATTATTCAACGAGCTAGGTAGTCTAGACCAGCCGATTGACATCGTCCATCTATTTATCAAAGCGTCGCCTTACTTCGACTAATGTATGGTTTTCAGATTGGACAAATCTTTAGTCCAATCTAGTGTGGTAGGTGTAGTAAATGTGGGTTTCCGCGGTCAATGTCCATGGGTAATATATTTTTTTTTGTACGAATAATTGCATCACTAACAATGTCTATATTCAGAAGACTCGAAGGCTAAAATAGCTTTTTTTATTTCTTCTTTTCTGGTGTTAGGGTCCAATGAGAGAATCGTGAAATAACTAGTAGTTTTCGTTTAGGATAAGAGTCATATCTATATAACTATATAAATTGTTTATTAATCACATGCTTCAATAGAAGCCAATACTGTATGACAACCTGCACACCTCTACCCTTCATATTTTCAAACATATCTAACTCCAATCGGCACTTGAAAGCGTACGTATTACAAGACGCGCTCAGAAACGGGACATCTGAGCATTTTGATCTTCATATAATTAACTTTTCTTTAACAAACTTTCACCCCATGTAGCTTAGCGTAGCCATTATCACACGCACGACATGATGCGTAGAGAGTGGAATGGAAACAATGGGCCATTGTGGTCTTCGGTGCATATCCTCGGGTCGTTATGGGCTTTGTTCAGAGAAATGATGTAAACGTATGGGTACGTAGAATATTGTAGGCAAGTCCAATGACTGCAGTTGTTAGGTCGGCTAGAATAATATTTGGTGTCATACTGGCTCCATTGATAGGTAGGTACCCGACGTTCACAATGGCATCTAGCAGGCAAAGATATCGTATTAATCGTATCGTCTTTTGTTTGCTGATAACGAATTGTGGATGAATTTCGACTACAGAGCGAATCTAATAGTTTTTATAACGATACACAGAGACACAATTGAATAACGGATGAAGTCTTGTGTGAATGTTCCCAAGAGAACATCACTTCCTATAACCTTGAAGACTGCGTTGTTTTATAAGTCCCTAAAAGTCCGTTGTTGGGGACTTTAATACGAGTTTATTGGCAACCGCACTGTCAAGACTTGGCAGGCTTCACGTCTTTTAAAACATGATCTCAAAGGTATAATGTATTGCGAAATGACAAAAGTCTTGAGTGAGTAATTTGTTTAAACTTCCTAAATTATGTGAAAAGACTGCTTGGAAACAAATGCCTTAGCAGCTGTGATACATATCGTTAAAATGTGGCTCTTTCACATGGAGACTGGATTTGGATCCGTTTCATATTCAAACTAAATAATACAAAGTAAATTATCATCTTCGATAAAGATTTTTTTATAAAACTTACATACTTTGGTTACAAGAGTTTTATAATATTAATTATAACTACAACTGTAATAAGTCTTCTGATATTGAATCTCACTTATAAATAGGTTATCACTAACCGTGATATGTAGATAAGAGATAAAATTCATTCGTATTGCCAGAGATTCAATCACCGGTATATTGGTGAGGCGGAAATTGACCATTTTCCTATTACAGATTGCTTCGATGTTTATACCATTTATGAAACTAAGTTGGACGTAGCTCCAATTCTAACCTACAAATGTTTTTCAAATACGCTTTAATATTATCAAAAGCTTCAGGGAAAAATATACTAAGTGTGAGATAACGAATGCCAGATTCAATATTACACCACCAATCCACATATCATACATTTCATCATAATCCTACTAATATTAAATTACACATTATGTCGGTAATCGGTCATAACCCGAAATAAACAGTTGTTGATGATTATAATCGATGACTAACGTTCCAAATAAATGAGGTGTTCAACTATTCAAAGGTGACTAAATACTTTCAATGTCAAGGAAAATACATTCCGCTAACTGTGATATTATTACGTCTATTAATACCTACTACTATCATAGCTATAGACCAGTGTCTAGTTCAGAAACACTTTAATATTCTTTCAATTACAGCAATAGTAGCAATAGTTCTTCAACGGTTTTGAATCCTACAAGGTGCATTTGATCAGCGTGGCCATGTCCAACACTGTTTAGCACTTCAATGGTTATGTACGATTTTAAAATTACAAAACTTTTATTTCATACTGCAGTTTCTAATCCTTTAAGGTAGGAAAAACTAAAGATCAATTTCCGGTCCTACACATTCCATATAGCAACCGAACCAATAACTTCATAATTAACTATATACGTAATCACTATAAGTGTTATAACTCACAGTTCCCCATCAGTAAGACGATCATCAACTCCAACCAAATCTCCAAAGCCCGTCATCTCTACATTAGTCAAATATATTCCGAGAGAGATTACCGGATTCACTTCCAAAACTTCACACGACTCATTCCCATAATTCACTGCGCGCGCGCACATATATCAGCAACCGGATTCCGGTGCCTACACTATATACTCTTATATACACTCCTGTTTATAAACTATCACCGATCGATAGTTAAATCAATATTATTGAACACGAATTAGTAATATAACAATACAATACGTTCGCTCGATTTCCCGTACTCGGTCGGACTGAGTGGCGAATCGCGAACAATATTGATAAGACTACGTACTCTGTGACGTCACTTATCGACCACTTTATTAATCTGCATCAATTTACTCACGGAGACAATTGGTTGAATCTGTACGTTGTAACTTATCAATGGGTATGTTGAATTTATTGTAGGGTATAAAAATGATTTTGAGTTCATTTATATGTCCTACTGCTTGACGTTACTTATCAGACGCTCGAACTTCTAAATCATCCCAGAGGATAAAATATATCCTACTTCCATTCTCTAGAATGAAACAATCTGTTTGCTAAATATCAAGTAAAGTAGTCCAGTACTTTAGGAGTGAAAAGACATCAAACAAAGATGCAATTACTCGTACTTTCGCAATTATAATCGCAGAATAGAAACTGAGATCCGTCACTCAAAAAACCTGGTTACACTTAATTAGATTTTTCTTGTGGATCACTCCCATCATAACCCGGAAATACCAGAACTCCAGGATGTAACATTCCAGAAGTAATGTATGAAAGAGCTTCTTGTATACTACAAGGTTGTTGCAACGTCGTCGTGATAAAGGATACTAGGTCAAAAGATAACGCTGCAGTTACATCAACCTTCAACAGTAAGTAGATAGGTATAGTTAGTTGTTAATTATATGTTTTTCTCTTTGGAAACGTCCAACACAGGATTGTGTGTGAGGGAGTTGAGTCGAATCTCATCTAATCTTATTTCAGGAAAGGGGTTCAGCGAATACCAAAATTCTTTTTCCGCAAAAAAACAATAAAATTGGGAAAACATCAGGTCAAATTAAGTATCTATATTATAAAAACGAATAAGTAAATCAAATAAAATGAGAAAAAAAAATGTTTAAACTAATTTAAATCAAATTTTACACTAATGCATTTTAATTTTTAATCTACACAAATATTAAAAATCTCATATGCGATTGGGGGCTACGGGAGGGAATTGAGTCGAATCTCACGACATTTAACCAGGCGGCTATTGAGGGTTAAAAAATCGCAAAATACGTCCTACGTAATTAATGGCCATATAATTAATGTAATTCTTTACACTGTAAGGTTTACAACCATCTTTGAGTCTAATTCAATCTCCTAGTGAACCCCAATGATCAAACTTCGCTGACATTGTCATAAAAATGTCTAATAATCTAATATCTCTTCATCTAAAAGCTATATTATAGCCAGCTTTACTAAAAATAGAGCGTTATACTAAATATATTCAAATCATTTGCATATAGAAATGGCTTGAGATAAAGTTATTATGGTTATACATCAAAACGTAAGTGGCGATTTCCATAATTTCCTGTTTCTCACGCTTACAGTCCAATTTTAATGGCGTTGTTAATGGTTTTTTAGGTAGTAAATTTCATCATTTTATTAATGTGTTTTATTATTGTTTTTCGAACCGATTTGTGTTAGTAATAGTATAATTATTATGTTAATAGGTAATATTGATACCGTTAGACCACCTTTCAGGGAAAATACTGGACATCTAATGCCATAAATTAATATAGATTCGATTGTAGGTACGTTAACTAATTGTTACAAACGCAAATGTTATCGATTTATCTTCAAATAAAGATAGTTATTGATCGAGATAATGTGTAATTGTAATAGAAAATATAGGTCATTTAATACTGTATAAATACAAGGTTACATACTTATATGAACACGTTATAATTTTAGATAGCTCTAATTAAAATAAAAAAGTTATAATATACTAACTTACGGGTTAAATTATTACATATTTTCTTTTCACTCGTGAACCTCATCTCAAAATCATTCTCTGTCAATGGCAATATACCTAAACTTCCACTAAATTAGCAAGACATTGTGGTCTTCTATTACCAAGGTCAATGTAATTAGTATCTCAGATAAGATATTAATTAATATATTCTGCGAACAGTTATGAACTTTAAACCGAGGTATGTCGTCATTATACGTCAGGTTTCAATTACATAATGAACTTCTTTAATTTTCAGTACATAAGTTACTTGTGCAAAGTAGTGGTACATACATATTTTCTATTGGCAATTCTAGTTTGTATGTAAAATTATAAAGTGGCGTTTAAAATATGAAAACTTTAATCATTAATTGAAATCGTGCTGATAATGTTCTTTGAACAGTTAACATAGCTACACTTTGTTGTAACTTTATTCCTTAAACTAAATTAAAAGGTAAATTGACGATAATTTAAACGTAATAGAACAGGGGAAGTTGTACGGTCGTTAAATAAAACAGTGGATACTTTTTTCTTAACTTCATAGGAAATGCCACCCCACAAAAAATACACCTAGATAACTCACACAAAATAACCCACAGTAACCCTATACGAGATTTTTTACAAAACGTCACAAGATAAAATAAAGCCAGAAACTCGTTTAAAACAAAATTAACTTTAAGCTTCAAGACACAAAGTTTAAATTTAAATGGCAGGTCGCAGAGAAAATTAAGCTATTTAGATTTGAACTAGTGTAACCCAAAAGCAATAATGGTTAGACGTTTTTATTCAAAAAGTATGTCGGTACACATGTGATCTATTTTGGACGATAGTCACATATTTGTTACCCGTTTTATGTAGTACCGTACCTAGTTGGTATTGTAATAAAAATAAAAATTATGTACCTAACCTAAGTCACTTCCAAATCCAATGACACCTCTTTAAGTTGAAATCAATCAAACAGATTGGGATGTAAAGCGTGTCATAGAAGTGGAAATATGAAATAAAATATACATAGCTAAATGATTTGTACATACACTCCAACATACGCTCACAAAACATTACACTAATTCTGGCGAAGTGGGAAAAATATACGGTTTACTTTAAAAAAAAAATATATATCTATTTCATAACACGTCTAATTTATATTCACGAATGATTCTTTAGCATCATCTATTCAAAGAAAGAATTCGTCATAACGTTGACGGCTGATGCAAGGACAAATGCATTCGCATTGCACCAATGTAGGTGACTTTTGATAACCTATGTTTTATTATCAGTTCTCTGTATTGAGTAATCTACGTTCTAACCTACTCACACAATGTCTAGCAAATATTGATGACAAATCACTAATATTCAGAAATTTAAGGATAATGATGTAGAAAAAAAGATGCATTTTCCTGTTGTTGCTAAATAACTTTTTCTAGAAAAATGTTATTTTTATAAGCTTGTTAGCTCATTACGTCATGACGCTTTACGTGTTATTTTGGTGAGGACGAAATACAGATCATGTATGAACTTCAGATTGATTAATTTTGTACACTTATTTAAGTACTACTTAATGCTGACGTTCAAAAAAATGCTTAGTAAAAGAGTCTAAGTTTCAGATAAAGTTCGAAAATTGTTTAAAAATCTTATAAAAAATCATAACTTGAAAACTACATAATAATGCTAAAGTTGAAAACCAAAATTTGTCGAATAAATAAGTACCTACCTTTATTCGCTGAAAGCACAATAAAAGTAGTCAGTCCCTACCTGATGTAGGTACCTACCTACAAAACACACATTGTATCAAGTAAATAAACAACGTATCACATCCTCTCATCTGGTTTTTGTCCGACGAAAATTACACAAATTAAACAGTTTGCCGCCAAAACAATTTGCAATATAAAGTTGAGTCACAATCTCATACGTCAAACGTATGACTCATTTTGTTACTCATGTTGGTAAAACCGTTTAATACCTATCATTTATCCTCTAGAATAAAATAAAAAAACTCATTTTAAGTATGTGCTTACATAATCACAAATAACAAGCCACTTATTACAGGTCGATAGGAATAACTTTAAATTGTCTATGACATTATGAATTGTTTTATTATTATGTGTTACCTTTGTTATAGGTGACCAGTTTTGGCGGGAATTTTTTGGCGCGCAAAAAAGCATAGCTTACCTATACGTGAGAAATCAAAAACAGTGTGTAATATTTTTAATCTGTTTTAAGCTTATTTATGAATACTGATTAAAATCAAACTAATGACAGTTTTTGTTCAGCAAAAAATGTGCTTCTTTTTTTTTTGAAATCGTACTGTGAAAATACATTTAAAAAATACATTTGATTTTGAAGTTCAAATCAAGATATTGGTTTATTTTTGTTTGGTAAGTACCAATGATGTTTTATACTTAGTAAACAACTAAAAAAAATTTTGCGTTATTTTACGTTGTGTTCTTATCCTCTTTGTATATCCTCCGTCGTAATTATTTGCTGTCTCGTTCATACTCAAGCCAAAAAATGTCGTTTTTGTCTTTACGACAAACGCAATTCTAACATATTATTATCTACTTATTTGTATAATATTAGATATTGATATAAGAAATATTTAGTTAAAAGTGTTAAAACAAAAACAATGGTAACCATAAAAT
Organism: Lerema accius; assembly: GCA_001278395.1. Classification (NCBI taxonomy): domain Eukaryota; kingdom Metazoa; phylum Arthropoda; class Insecta; order Lepidoptera; family Hesperiidae; genus Lerema; species Lerema accius. Next base: position 225,031 of record LGAG01001106.1, on the reverse strand, counting down.
TTCAATTTGATCCTACTAACTACCATACATACTATACAATATAATTAATAATTATAATGTGTATAATTATAGTATAGTATAGTATAAATATAAACGGTTCAAGTGGAATTATAGCCGCCATAAACGGTGGACAAAGAAGGTTCGATGACTTTATGGTATTATTTCCATGATTATTAATGACACGTTATTTTACGAACAAGTCATACCATTTATAATATCTTTTTGTACAAGGTCCATTATCACTGAAATAAGAAATAGGTATGTACCAATTTTTATTGTTTTACTTTATCTCTTTACAATCTTAATATGAGATTTTTTTATTTATTCCGAACTGGTAATTTTTTCTATTAAATATCAAGAATATATAGTACAATATATATATATATCTGAGATTAATTATAATTATTAAGATAAGTAGATACTATTAAAAATATACACATATTTAATTTTAGTAATTTTTTGTTATTATTTGTTTTTTTTTTCGACGTCCCGTTTATCGCAATGGAACCGCATATCGACAGCGTTGCATTGACCCCACGAAGCCACCTGCTAACCTTGCACTAGCAACACTTGTGCAATGTTGCCAACTAAACAACAATAGCCACAGACGACAATAAACAAGGCACGGGTCTTGAGATCAGGATCTTGAGACCGGTTTCAAAGGCGGAGTAGAACTGGATCTTTTGGAAGAAATACGAGTTAGTTTAAAGTTCTGAAGAGAATTTATTATGTTAAGGTCAATAAGAGATGTCTAGGCATTACATAATAAAAGGGTAGGGCTGGGGGGATTGCTTGACTTATTTTGAAACGTTTAAGTAGTAACTTAATAAAGTATTATGATGTCCCCTTTTGACACTACATTTAGTAGTTATGCTGAACCATCGTTCACTGGGTCTAGGGTTCGATTCCTAGCAAGATGAAATTTTGAATTACAAATTTTAAGTCTGTTTTCTGTGTGGGTATGTATTCGTGTATTTCTGTGTTATCCATGGCACCCACAGCATAGAGAACCTTAGTGTTGTGGCTATGAGTGTAGAGTATTTACATTAGCTTTTTTTTGTTTGTTTTCATCATAGTTTTAGTCTAAACAACGTAACGTTACCTACCTACAAATTTTTGAAATAAATAATTTCTTTCTTTTTTTTTCTTCTTTCTTTTAATATAACATATCTGCTTCTATTTGTATAATGTTACGGATTGAAACGATATTGCATATGTTACTTACATGACAATTTCATAACAATAAATCCATACAACGGATTTACTTCGCTCAATTTTGAAATCGTATTTTAAAAGTGATATTGTCTACTAATAGCATCAACCGGAACTTTCGTATTCTTACAAAACAAAAAGAAATCGCTATTGCGGGTACTTTCAAACAAACTGACCGTTTAGCGATCTTTATCGTTCATTTGAACAATGTCTTTTGTTCATCCCATTGTTACACGTTACATTACAGTTTGTAACGTTACAAGTTACAGGTATTGTAATGTTACAATAAAGATTAAGGATTTGTTTGTCGTGAGACGATCGTTAAGTGCATTTTCATGAAATTTTCGGCTATTTCATGTAATACCTAAGTTTCATGAAATGACTAAGTTCTCTATATAACGTAACATATAAAATTATAATAGCACAAAATGTCAAAGTCCTCTACAAAGTTAAACATTATTTGGAGCTGACAGATGACTTAAAAGTTATCAGTGATTAAATATAATACCTATTTCATGAAATCTACTAATAACACCGCTACATACCTACTTACTATAAATAGGTACTTATACATAATATCTAACTTCTAAATCGACATTCTTGAGAACTGTTATTTGAAACCTAACGATGTCGTATCGTATCTAACTTCAATAAGCTACTGAATATCATCGTGTCGAGTATTATAAACAATGAAGTTATACACATTTCATTCACAGCATTCTCCCGCCTAAATATTACAGAGAACAGAATAAAATCAATAAATAAATCAAATAAAAGACCGGACGTATCCGGTTACGTTAAAAAACCGGAACTATAGTTACCTGGCACTTCCGGTGCAGGTCCCGGTTCTGTAGTTCTCTATTTAAATTGTGAATAGGATTGTTTGTGTTTTACGATGCAACAAAAAAAACGAAGTGTATATTACTTGGCATTATTCATCAGATGCTCAAAAACGTCCACAATCGTCCAAATAATCCCAGGGGATCATACACTCGAAGTAAACCCTATCCTAAGTCCTAGCTATAGTTTAGAACTACATATTCGCCTAATTTTAACTAAATCGGTCCAGTAGTTTCGGCGTGAAAATGTAACATGTACACTTTGTGACTTTTCTTTATTATCTAATTCTACTTCACAGACCAAAAAAATATATAGACTCAGTCTTAGAACAAAAAAGTGTAGTCGAAACAAACAACGTTAATAACAAATATTAATGTTTCCCGGTAGATTACTCTGTAGACCTACGTCACATAGATACGTCAAATCGTGAAAAAAAGGAAAAAACATTAAGTAAATTTTTGTTCTGAATATTTGAGCCTATTAGATATAATTTTTGGTCCGATCTCAACTAAAACTTCTTCATATTTACATAAGCTAAGCAAACTCTGAGTAATCTTAAAACGTGCTACCGCAGTATATTTGGTCGGCCGATATTTGATATCCGATACGGAGAGGCCTTGAACTGTTGATACGATAGATATGCTAGCCACACGAGGCACAAGCCGTCTTGTCAAAACATTATGTAATATGATACGACATACGAGCTCTCTATTTGCATGCTAATAATACTCGTACCTACGTACTACGGTACTATGTACCATACGTCTTATGATTGTGTTGAAGACATAAACGACCCAATTGGGCTGAATTTTGAGATAAAAATAGGTATGTGTGCTACGTAATGTTAAGGGAGGAGAAAGGGCGGGGTACAAAAAAACGTTAAGGTGCGTTACGTAAGGGGGAAGGGGGGTGAAAAATCTTAGAAAACTGCGTTACGTAACACTTCCTATGAACAAGACAAGAAATAATTATCGTAAAGACGAAAAGAACGCAGGAAATGTAGCGTAGATTTTTTTTTCGGTTGTTTATAAAAATATAGACTAACTAAAGAAATATACAAAACCCTTTTACCATAAATAACTGCTATGATATACAAACAACTAATTTCAATTTTGAATAAGGAACCCTTGGTTATACATTATAATCAGAGTCCATTAAGAAAATAATACAACATCCGCCTACCTAAATCAAATTCAGGTTGAAAAGACTAAATGAATGCACGAATACAGTAATATAGTTACGTATTTCACTTGCCATGTCATTGTCACGCAGGCAGGACAATAAAACACCTTTCTTTAAAGAAACATTAAAAAATAATCAAGTGTGAGTCGTGTTTGTTAATTACTGGTTCCGTACAGCCATTCGATATCTATTTAGGTTTAAAAAACTTGTTTTTTTGTTGGGTTTTTCTTTTTCTTCTCTTTTCATTTTCTTTAAGCTTAACATATCTGTTTTATTGTTTGTATAGTATTACTTATTCACTACTATTGATCGTAAAAGGACAGATTTTTCGGTTTAGAAATAAACCCATATACGATTTCGGTTTAAGAAAAAAATCGAAAAATACTGAAAATAAACTAAAAAGAAAAAAAAATTGTGTTTTTAGTCTTAACTATACGTAGTTAGTTTTATTGCGTCTATAGTATACTTATGTATACCGTCTGTACACATCTCGTATACATCTTTACTTTATCTTATTTTACCTATTTTAATCCAGAATGGGTATATCTATGACCTGTGGATAGATAGCGAAAACATTCAAATAAGATCCATTTGTTTTTTTTATACGGAACCCTAAAATCTCAGCGTAATTCGGCTCACGTACGCTCTGTCCGATCAAAATGAAGATAATTCCTATTGTGGACCTAAAATTCAAATTCGAAACCTATTTTATGCTTATCTTAATACGGCTCAAATTTGGTTAAACGCCAATTGCACATTTGGCTGCGGTCAAACCGTAAATGCAGTAGTAATTTAAACTTAAAATTCTTAAGAATAAAGTTCAAAATTTAAACAAATTTTGATACCAATATTATAATTTTGTTTGTTAAGGTATAAGAAAATGCTGTCGCAAGTGAAATAAAACTTTATTTATATGCAATTAAAGTCGTTTTTCAGGTCGAGTGGTTGAAATAATTTTTTTGGTGACACGGACACAATAGCCATACAATTTTACAAGTTCGTATCAAGTTTATTTTGACACAAATGATCGTTATAATAATTTAAAAGAGCTCCCAATTGAATGGAGTTAAATTTTATTTTGTTCTTTGGTAACAGTTCCACGTAAAATTCGTATATTTGGACAATAATAATACTTTTTTTTCTGTATTGTGGTCATAAAAATAATAACAAAAACCGTATACATTTATTAACACGAAAAGGGTTCATATTTTGACCCCTAAATATATTCTTGCTTTTATATGTATAACTTAGTAATCAAGAAAAAAACTCGATTGCGAAAAATTGTGGAAATATTTTTTAAGTAAATTTATAACCAAAGTCACTCACAATGGAAAGAAATCCAATAACACTCCATAAGTTTAAATACGTCAAGCTGTTTAGGCTTAAGAGCGTGTCAAAGAAATTGACATACATACATACATACGCTAGAAAATTATTACTTCTTACGCAGTCGGCTAAAAAAAGAAGGTCAAAAGAGTAAAAAAAAAATAAGGTCAACATAGTAAAAAAATAAGGTTAACATAGTAAAAAAAAAGAAATAAAAAAAACATACCCATTTGCCCCTCCGTTGCAACGTAATCCGGAATTTTAAAGCCGTTGTCACACTGTGCTCACTGAAAGTCACTCGACATACTACGAGATGTCGCTTCAAACTTCACAAGCACTCATTCTTATTGACACTGCGATAATGGACGCCTTAGAGATCAAAAGAGTTCGGATTTTGGTTAGGATTTTATGTGTAGCAAGAGTGGTTTGGTTAACGGCCTATTATGGTTGTGATCTGTTTAGGAAAGCTTTTAATGTTTATTTTCATTTGGTTAGATACTTATGAACGTAAAGAATAAAGTTAGCATCTTCCTAAAACGAGACAATGTTAGAAAGTAAAATAATTTATAAAAAAAATAAAACCTGTATAAAAGTTACCATGTATCTACAGTTTTTAGTTTGAATTACGATCATGTAACCAAATTACTATTTTATTCAAAATTCGCATTTAATTTCCACCTAAACAAGTTTTCAGTGACAGATAAAAGTGACAATCTTATAAATAGCAACAGATATTCAACATACATGTCACAGATAACAAAGGTAATATATTATTTCAATCAATTATACACACAGAACAATGAAGCCTAACTTGAACCGAGCGATAAAATTAATGACATATCAAACACGACACGCACATTATTCCGAACTAAGCAAAAACAAAAAGCTATCGGGGAGTTCACTGTTCGAGAATAGAACGTTCTATATTTAAAACGGCCGTTGATGCGCGCCGCGGGAACTGGCTGCATAAATATACTTATTTTTAAATTTCGAATCCAGTCATTTTGTCACGTTCAAGGTCGGAGTTTCGTCAGTCAGCGATTGAATAAAAATAAATAAAGCGGCCGTAACTATGTTTGTTTTTTTTTGTGGAACAGACAGACACATCTGCTACCAGCTTAATGATGGTCACAAATTCCGTAACGATTTGTTGGCTATAAAATCTAAAATAGTTTTTGTTGTGATGAATCTCTGTTGCCAGAAATGGGCATTACGTTTAAATTAATGGGTTTACTTTCTAAATAAAGATTAGTTTTCTTAAGGCCTCAAACCAAGAAGTATCATAAACTCAGTCTTCAGAACAAAAAAGTGAGGTAAATTTTTTTTTGTTTTTTTTTTACGATTTGACATACGTCACAGAACACGGCGAAACATTATCGTTTGTTATTAACGTTATATTTTTTGGACTACTTTTTTTTATTCCGATGGCAGTGTCTATATATTTTTTGATCTGAGGTTAAGGCATTTCCAAACTTCTACATTTACAAGTTTTATTGAAAATGTTGTAAACAAAAGTTAAATTGCTTCATTGCTTATTTACAACTTTGCATACCACCACATATTTGCTTAAATACAACTTTGAACTCTGCAATAGCATTTAATTTTCCCCTTACAGGAGCGTACTATCTATGGAA
>LGAG01001106.1:175864-218628 GCA_001278395.1 Lerema accius | reverse complement strand
GACTGTAACATATAGATATAATTAACTAACTTCATTAGTAGAATATTTTGGATTGTTTAAAAGTAAAAATAGGTACCTAATATATTTGATGAAAAGTGGGTGAGGGGGGGTAAATACGGCTTAAAGAGTTATTAAAGTGTGTCTGGGTTTAAACGTGTACCTATGTATTCTTGTGTTTGGTCTTTACAAATAGATTGAATTTAACACGAGAAAGTGTTTTTATACTTATAAGTTTTTGTCAGCTTTGCATTTATTTTAGTGATCTACAGAATGTAGTTTTATTAAAAAATTAGATAAAACATACCACAACATCTTGTCTTTTATCTGCTTATTTTACTTACTCTATCGTTCATTCAAATACAAAGCTTTTTTAAGACCCCAAATATCTATAAGGAAACAAAAACAGTCAATACCATATGTTTATCAAACCATGTCGATGTCGAACAACTATTATAAACAATACTGTAAAGTGCTTTCTAATAAGTGGGCGTCTGTCAAAATCTTCAGAAGACATGGAACTTCCTAGTACAGGCGCTGGTAACGTAAACTGCTAAGATTTATATCTTGTTCTTAAACTGTAACTGATTGAGGCCATGTCACTCTCCACCTATGCTTTGTCCAATTTATAAATCTATCTATACTAATATTATAAAGCTGAAGAGTTTGTTTGTTTGAACGCGCTAATCTCAGGAACTACTGGACTGATTTGAAAAATTCTTTTAGTATAAGATAGTCGATTTATCGAGGAAACCTATAGGCTATATAACATTACGCTAAGATGAAAAGGAGAGGAGCAGCAAAAAAAAAAATTCCAGAAACGGGAAATATACCTACGCGGGCGGAGCCTCCGGCGATTTCTAGTAGGTTATATGTATATAAAGGTAATATAAAACCAGCTTAAAGTCCTATCTTGCTTGCGTTAAAAAATATTTAATGAAGATCTCTAACACTAAAATTAATTCTAAATGATTTTATTTTCCCATTTCTGTTTAGTTTCGGAAAACTTAATTATATTTTACATTAAAAATAAAAACTTTCACAGGCTCCTGGCCTATCAACGTCTGAAATAAAAAACTTTATGAGCTTTTAAAAGGACACAAAACTCAACGATGTTTCTTCTCCAAACATTGTCTTCCAAAGCAGTAAAACAACCGGTATACTGTATTCATTCAAATGTTTTTTTATAAATAGTTTTTGATATACATTACTAATGGAACACCGGATCGCCTGGCCTGGGTTCGATTTCCAGCAGAGCCGAAATTTAAATGTTGAATTAAAATTTCTGTTTTCGGTCCCCGTGTATATTGTGAGTTTCTGTGTTAATTATTCTTTAAAATGTACCAAAAATTTTTACCCTCCCCATATTGCAAATAATCACACAGACGCAGTAAAAAAAAGGACATCTCTTAGTATGAGAGAAACACAATTTCGAGGAACCGATAGCTCAAATACCTTACGGGTCAGTCCACACTCGTCCACGACATGCTAATAAGTTGCCCGTCCGTTAGGTCTCTGTCAATTAAATGTGAAATAACGGTACACAAGTCTTGTATCCTGGTTTAGTTAAGACATTTCGGTAATCCACATTCTCAACTATTTTTTTTTCTTTATGTAAATATATGTAATTGTCACGAAAATAATTGCGAATGAAATGGAGTAGGTACATACCTAGTCGTGTAATTATAGGTCATGCTTGTTTCTTGAAAGATTTTTTTCCAGCACACCTCTGAATGGAAAAGTAACCTATATTTTGTACCTACTCGTAATATTATTTCTAGCTTACATACCTACTGAGATTCCTATCGCATAGTGATATGGACCCACACAAAGCATTGTCAAACAACGATGACCGAAAACAACCATACTCGTATGTCACCAATTCTTGTCCAACTAAGAATTGAACTCCGTGCCTAACTTGACAGACAGAATTATAGTGTTCATTTACACCTACAACAGAGTCATAAACGTCGCACCCGAAAAGAATTGAATTACATCCTTGCAACTGTCGACACTAGTTAAAAAAGATATATGCTTGCTTCAGTCTAGCTGCGTGGGCAGACTGATCTGGTATTCTGTACTGTATATTTATCCTATAAAATTGACTACAGATCTATTGCAGAGCTTCTGCAATCAATCAAATCATATTATGTTTCGTCTGCTGTTTATTTTAAGAGTAAAATTTAATCTAAGCTTTAAAAACAGACATTAAACGGTCATCGAACACGAGTCAAGTCCTTTATAAAGGATCCCGTAATGTAATTCAAGTCCTTTATAAAGGATCCCGTAATGTAATTCAAGTCCTTTATAAAGGATCCCGTAATGTAATTCATGTCCTTGATAAAGGCTCATGTATGTAATGTATCGATACATCGTAGGATCAATCTCGTAATGGGAAATCCATTGCATAGTTAATGCATTGAATGGCAGAGATGCATAGGTAGACGTACGACACATTTGACGTTACGGTTCTATAGCTCTATTCTATATACGAGTATATTGACGTAGTTATTTCAATTTGTATGCATAATGACCGAAAGATTTTAGAAAAGGAATGTTTAAAACTCTGCTAAAATTTCTTGTCATTAAGAAGTCTTAGGGCATTCCACCACGCTGCCCAAGTGTATTGATGGAGAGGTTAATAGCCAACTGAAAAATAAGAAGTTTATAAGTTATCAAAATTTCTTCTAGATCGTTCTAGAACGACGCGTGATCTCAAAAGCACTTGAATTATATCGGAGACCTTTTGAAATCTTTTAAGTACACTAGTAGTCGATCACTTTGGATCTACGTAAGTCGCAGTAAGCGTCAAAGTTTAGGAATATCTCCAATGATATAAATGCCACGTAACTATCATTAACTCTGTTTTTGGTAAACGCGGTAATGAATACCGCCATCAAGGTATAATCCCCATAAAAGTCATTACCATCCAAGTGTTGGGATATCGGAAGATCAACTTTCTCCGCGTTCGTCCGATTATCTCACAACTTGAGGCTTTTACGGAAACGGGAATGAGATCGCGTGTTGTAATTACTTAGTAGAGGTGATATTGGAGTAATATTATTACTATTTGATTAGATTCCTCTAATAAATAGCTTTCGATTGAGTAACTGAGGCTGATGGTAAGTGGCCTTTACTAAAACCAAATATTGAGTGCTTTTTTTGTCCTAAAAAAAATATGTAGATAGAGTTGTTGAGTGCCAGGTGTTTTCAGAGAGATATCAAAGTCCTTTTCGGGATATCCAGAGGCCTCTATGAGTAGAAAACCCCTACAACCTTGAACCGGGTATCGTGACTCTTGTGGAAAGGTCTCAGATACGATTCTGGGAAGGGAAAGACAATCTCAGGTCGTAAATGATATAAAATTTGCACCTATCCAAGCTACCTCTAATATTGTAGTAGGTAAGTATACCAACTTAATAATGACTTAATGGTTGCGTCTAAGAATGCTAATGTAAAGCCAAAAATACGTTAATATTCCTCATTCAAATCCAAGTAATTTTAAGTACAATTAAGTTACCCATTTTCATTAATCGTCTACGTACAAGACACCCAGGTAGTCGCGTTCGTCACGTACGATGTTAGTTACGTCAATGTTTCACTAACATTTGCATAATAACCGACTTTATAACCCGTACGGGCACTCTCGCGGTTTATCGAGCCATTTTAGTTTGTTTTGAAGACTGACCAAATAACACAATCAGTGATTCATTGTTCAGCTCCTAGACTATACGAGTAGGACCAATTGACTGCTGCCAATGGACAACATTTTTAATGTGTTAAAAAAAATGTTTTTTGGCTACAACTACAAACTATTGTAACACAGCAAATACTAGGCAGTTCCTGATGTTAGACATAAAGAAGACAGACATACTTATTTGTCACATATAACTTTGACCTTGTCGAGAACTAAACTTAGGACCAATGACATAAAATTAGCAACACTACTCACTAAGCTATTGGATCATCAGACCCTGATAATATTTTCCAGAAATACCACGATGCCATCTCAAGGTGGTTGCATCGCCGTCATGAGTTGAACGTGACATAAGACATTCTAAATATAGTATGTTACGTGCATTTCTTCCAAGCAATTTCTATCTAGACAATGGGTCATACATAGGTACTTAGCAATTAGGTCATACTCTATTGTAATCGGTACTATAATTAATTATACGTATTTGACGTAAATAGTTTTTCGACTTAATAAACTAGTAGGCTAAACTTCTCTGTGAGGATTTTTTAGTTACCCTTTTTAACTAAGAGTCTACCTACTTCTAAGTATTTGACTTATTAACTAGTTTGTAAATTATCTATTTCAGAAAAACAACAATGTCGTTATTTCTTTTTTCTATACGTCTGCATGTAACAAATGTTTTCCTTTTTAACTGATATTATAAAAAAAATTTCAAAAAGCACTACATTTTAAAAGAATCATAATAAGATAAGCTATTAAATTAAAAACGTCCTGAATTTTTCATGAAATTCAAAGATTGACGACCCTGTAGCCTAGATGGTAGTCTTGGTAGTAACTGCCTACGTGGCGAGGGGTCCCGAATTCGATTCCCGTCCGGGGCAGATATTTATGTGACAAATAAATGTTTGTTCTCGGGTCCTGGTTGTTAGTATTGTGTTATTTGTGTTGTCCATGCCACCCGCGACACAGGGAATCCTAACGTTTATTTATTTATTTAAATCATCATAGTTCACAACCCTTGTTTAATTATACTTCAAGGATATTAGAAGCACGCGATGAGACCATTCGACAAAAATTTCTCAACCGAACGTAAAAAACGATTTGGAAACTATACGTGACCACGCTAATGACTTATGTCAGAACACACAGTACTTACACACATTATTCATTCATTAGATCTGATTTCCTGCACGCTGTATCTATGAGAATTGCCCGACTATCTTAGAAGATGGGTAATGTTTTCGGAATCTTTGTAATTTTTTTTTCACCAAACGGTTCGACGGATTTCAACGTAAAAGGTTTGACCAGATTTTTCATCTTAATATGTATATAGAAACACAGTACACGTACCTACTACCTACGTGTGTTTGTCACTCAACTCCTCCTAAACGGCTGGACCGTGACGTATTTTGTAAGTAGGTACCTACTGAGTATGGTTTCGAACGTTAGTTGGACCCGATAACAGTTGACCATTATATTAATTAATTAAAGATATTAAAGATATTTATTACACACAAGAAACAACATAATATATGACATAAATATCTGCCCCGGCCTGGAATCGAACCCGGGACCCCTCGCTTCGCAGATAGGGTCACTACCAACTAGGCTATGGGGTCGTCTGAATTATGATAAGAATTATTTGTTGTGGAAGTATGTAGCAGAACAAAATCTACCCGGTCTACTAATGGGACATATATTTTGTCGGATCATAGATGTCTCTAATATCTTCTAAGCATATTATTGTGTAATCCTAGAGTGAGTGAACCATATCCATCCAAAATATTGCTAGGAAACCACACGAATTCCATTCAATTGTCATTAATTGTTGTAATCAAGCAATTGTCGAGAGTATTACATTGCTGAAATTGACGACAGGCTAGTCAAGACAAATGCAACTTTAACCTTAACAATATAGAGCACAAAATAAAGTGAACCAGCAACAAGTGTCGGAGTCAGAAAAGATCAAGTAAATGCGCGGGGGTATTTAAACAAAAGGCAAATTGTAAATGGCTTTTATAATGTATATATACAGTATGTTGACAGATAACTAACAACAAAATATAAAACATAGATATAATAGGTAAATAACATTAAAGTCTTAGAATAGAAAGTCATGTAAGCCTAAATTCCCCAAAAAATGTAGGGTGGCTCATTAACAGAAAAACAAAAAACATGGGGGGGATGATTTTCAAAAAATCTATAGCCTAGCTGACTTACACAATAGAGACGTATCCAAGGACACCTCACATGCTCAAAACCTTCAAGCGAATGAGGCTGTAGGACGAGCCAAAGAATTGGATTCGAAAGATTACCCAACTTGCACAGTCAATAAAAAACAATATCTAAAGTTTTCATCAGAACAAATAAACAATTCCAAACATTTTCCCGATACAAACATTTACCGCAAACAGTAACCGAGTGCGTAATATCCACAATCGCCACAATTTGCCAGAATTGGTCATTGAAGTTAGCACTGTGGTTTCATCATTTAGGTTACATCACTTGCAAGGTAATTTAGATCTATCTTTGAGTAACCGAGTTGTCTCACTACGGTATAGTTAGCGATGAAATATAAAGACGGTTCAGAAGCGGTAAAAACTGGAACACAATCTCACTCGCAAAGGGTAACTGTTCTACTTTATAATATGGCTTATAAACATGTATACGTATAATAGCATTTATATGTGGTATCAAAAACACCTATCTTCTTATTACCCGATTACCCCACAAAGAGGGTAATGTTTTACGAGCATATTGTATTCGTGAAAGTATGTAATTTTTTGACACAATTTATTGTTCAAACGGCTTGAGTTATTTCAATATATTATGCGAGTTGAATTATTGAGGGACTGTGTATTTTTTTTATATGCCCGAAAATTTTTACCAATCAGGTTATTTTTTCTGTCAATGCCCACCTACCACTTTTAAATAACCATATCCACTCGCTTCTCTTTTCCAATATGACCCATTCATAAAGCACAGAAGTTATTTTTGTATTACGGTAAATAGAGTAATAACGCCAAAGTACTATTAGATTGATTGTGACAAATTGCAGAAATTGCGCAACTAGGCATATCTAGGACTCGAACCTTGGCACGCACAATTTATATGACAATTACGGCCCTCAATTATTCTATTGTCTCCGTTAAAGATTAATCAAATGATAAAAATATTCAAATGTTTCATTAAACATATTTTACAGTAAAGTTAGGGGAAAGATTTTCAAAATGTTTGTTTGTGCATGTGTGTGTGCGTGTATGTGTGTGTGTGTGTTTGTGTGTGTGTGTAGTAATTCACACAACAGCGTGTAAGGATTTGGGGTCTTAGAAACCAAAGACCCTAGGCTCTAGTCAAATAGAAGTTCATTCAGAGTTGATAAACAAGATAGTAGACATTTAAAAAAAAAAAAAACAAAAAATGACTGCTAAAAATTGAGAGGGCCATAATTTATAAGCTCAACCGATTTTGACGGGACTTTCACTGGCGGATAGCTGATGTAATAAGGAGTAACTTAGGCTACTTTTTTTAACTTTCGTCTCGGCATAGGTTTCCCGAAGCGAAGCGAGGGCGGGTCCACTAGTAGCTAATAAAATAACACGCATTAACCCACAACGGCTGCATAACAAATCTGGATCAACTCTGAAGGTTGGGCCTTGGACCAATTATATCATGAAAGCGACCACTGAACCGAGACCTATCATCAGTAATACCAGCTCTTGAACTCCCAACAAAATGACGAACAAAAAAATGTAGGGGAGGTCTTCAACGCTGGTCATTTAATAGTTGAGTCATGAGGGCATATTATTCGCATTGTATTGTTCGAAATGAGATAAAATGGAGTCATTATTTTTGAAAATTCTTTTTAATTTATACGTCAATCAATACAAGGGCGTGACGAAGCCGGTCAATAATGATTGGTCATCGATGTCACGTATTGAACTATATTACGTGATTTTATATAAAATAAGTGTTGCCAAACATTTATTTTTTACAGGTCAACGGAACGTTGAAGAATTGTGTAAAAAAGCAATTTTGTTTTTGAAAAATTAAAAAACATGTCTGTATTAGGAAATAGTCATATAATGTTTATTACAATATAGATATTGCACATAGGTGAATAACAAAATTAGGTAAAAAACTAATGCGTGTCACTGAAGTGACATTTTCCAGGTTTGATTCCTGGGTGAAGCAAATTCCAGGATTTTGTACGCCAGGAGTGTGATTGGGTAAATACGCAATATATTTACTAGCTAATTCCGTTGTGGTGGCAATTTTTTTCAAGTATGAGAATTTTCGAAAATATTTTATTGATGAACCCTACACTACATAATGAACTCTTGTACAAAGTTTCAAGCTTCTGGGGTTCTAGAGCTACTGACTGAATCACCGTTTAAGTAAATAGTAATAGTGTCAGTCATCGTTTAAGTACATTAAGTAAATGTATAGAATCTACGTGTACCCTTTTCAGAATCTTCTAACATTGATAGAACCTTATCTGCTACTGAATTCTACGCAAGATAAAGCCAGTATTGGCCAACGTTGGGTAACAGTATTTGTTCTAAACCACACTTTTATCGTATTTCGCCAACGGATGCGAACCACTGAGCATACAATTGGGAGGAAATACCTTTCCAATGTGTTTGTACAACTGCTCAGGTAGCCATTCCAAGCATTTGAGGATGTTAGGACACGTTTGTTAAGCAATATTTAATAGCTCAAAACGCTGTTCGATTATGATAGATATTATGATAGATATTAGCTACATATGCACTTATATATAAAAATCAATTGATGTTCGTATGTCTCGCGAAATCTCGAGAACGGCTGGACCAATTTGGCTAATTTTGGTTTTAAATTATTTGTAGAAGTCCAGGGAAGGTTTAGTATTCTTCATTGATTCTGTGGCGGTACGAAGTTCGCCAGGTCAGCTACTATATCATATAATTATATCCACCAAATCGTAGCGGATGGTAAGATATTAGCATAGAAACGTACGTGCAAATACAATATCCTTTTCGTGTAGTCGGGTAAAAATTACTAATTATTTCAAGACAGCATAGTTTCCCAAAGTGTAACGTTTTTCAAAACAAACCCAAAACAAGTTAATAATTACGTAATATAAAGACGTTTTTACACGACATACTACATAGTTTAAACAATACAATGTACCTACTTAGAATCTCATCGCGTCGTGTCGTACGATAGTTGAAGTTGAGAAACGTAGGTACTTAACAATCTTGACATTATTTCTTATCACTTAAGCTAAGCATCTGTGCTAGTGTTCTTTCAAAACGACACGTATCTTGGTAATAAGTAAACAGTGGCGAAGTATCAAGAATGTTTTGGTTTTGAGAAGAGCAATGTGAAGAGAAAAGTAGGTATTTTGTATTCTCACTTCACATTAGAGCCCGAGGTAATTACCCCCCAAAGGGGTAAATCAGCTATTTTACGGACTTAATTATTACAAATGTAAAAATAAAAAATAAAAAAATTCACATAAAATATATTAGTATTGTTGGATTTTATAAAATTTGAGATGGGGTAAAATTAGTTTTCCTCATAGGTCACAGGGATAACGATATTGAAAATATTAGTAACGTAATGTAAGCGAGGACGCCGTTGAATGTGTCCCGGGTTCGATTTCCAGTACGACAAAATTTTAATGTCCCCAATCTGGATGATGTATAGTGTCCTTTGTCTATGTGTTGTACACGACTCGGAATTTACTTAAACTTTGGGCTTTTACATGTTTACAAAAAGTTTAACAATACAATCGTGACACTTCGCTGGCTATACACAATACACAGATGTCTTCAAAGTCTTCAAACAAGTCAATTATGGTCAGGTACAAAAAATAACAAAAAAGGACAATGACCCGCATATTGGCCGTCCTTAATAAAGTTAAGACTGGACTGGACTTATTACCAACGATAAGTTGTTATAAGTACAAGAGTTTTGGATGTACAAAATCATCTGTCAAATGTATTTTTGCAACGTATTGCGTATTTTTAAATAAAAGTTACTGTACATAAATTTTAGTGTTTAAAGGAATTATTTTAAGTTTCTTTCCATAAAACTTGTCCGCAAATACAAACAAAACAAAAAAGGTTCAGCAAAATCGGTTACGTCTTTTTAATCATGTTATTGTCAGACAACGTAATATTTTTTATAATAGGTTTATAGACAATTAAATTAATTTTAAACGCTAAACAGGTGCTTTAGTAAAATTTCTTCTGGTTTTTGGGAAATTTAAACTAATCATGTCTATTTAGACATCTTTGAAACATTTCTAATGAACCTAACAAAAGTCTGAAACTCCTGTGGGAAAACAAATTGTTATTATTTGGCAATTTTATCGTTTGTCGTACATCGCTTGCAATGTATCACAGCAATCATAGAACAATGGCATTGAACAGAGATATGACAGCAAACATTATAATAGATAACGCCACGTGCTTCGCTGAAATAAAACAATGCTATACATAATAATAATAGTCAGTGGATAATTGTGTCTGCATGTGTGCTTGCTAGTGACGCATTCGTGTTTTAAACGTGTTTTTATCACGAGAAATATTAACCTACATTTTATGCATAATATGCGGTTGCAATGAATGAAAATGAATGATGCGGAACAATTATATTTAATTTAGAAAATAAATCGAAACACACAGTCTCAGTTTTTCATGCAATAACATTGTCCTACAAGTTCCTTAGATGACGCTTAGTTCAAAAGCAATAGTTGCTTTTGTAAAAGAATAGATGGCGCTGTAACATATTCTGTAATAGTGGTCTTTTCTATCCTAATCTATATGAAAAGTTAGGTAAATTATTAATATTTTTTTAATTAATTTAGGGGCTTTACGTCTACTTCCCCCTAACTAAGAGAATATTGTTTAATAATCATGTTTTACCATATAAAAATATTGTATTTGAACACTAAAATAATCTCAATATCTTGCTCAGTAAAAGAAACCCTTAAAAACAATTACTTGTAAGCTATTACACGAAACGTAATTTTTCTTTCCGTCTACAAAAAGTCTCGTCAAGAATACGTCGCGTCGCTCTCACCATATTTGTCATTGCAAAATTAAAAATCGGAATTGATTGTAACGACCTAAGAACCGGTTGTGTAAGCGACTTATTAAGTTGTCAGCTGTTATCGGAAACTACAACGCAATACTGAGAAACTCAATTGCTCATAATACTTACATGCACGCTATTTTTAACGCAATGAAACGAAAATATCCTTTTGGATGTCACAACTGTCTCTGTGCCATTGGGATTAATAAGCTTTTTACCCGACTGCGCTAGGAGATGGGTAATGTTTTTGTGCGTATGTATGTCTATTTCTTTGGCAGCCTGAGTCCCTAACCTGGGGGTAATTAGTTAATTACCCCCGCAGGGTTAAATCAGCCATTTTACCGGGGTAATTAAGGACCTTATTATTAGCATTGTAAAATAAGAAATTACAGAAAAAAGTAACTTATGATTTTTGATTTGATAACATTTTAAAGACGGGATAAAATCAGTTTTCCGGGGTCACAGGAGTACCTAACGATATTGAAAAAGTTAGAAACCACTGCTATAGAGCGTAAACGGCTTATTTTAACATATTGGGTGTCATTGTATAGGTCATTGTATAGGTGGTATAGGTTGAATATAGGTCATTTTTTTTCTAAAATACCTATAAGACTGAGGAAATAAAGATAGGCAGTAGATAGATAGATAGCCTAGGAAAGATATTTCGTTCCAAGAATCAAAGTGAAAAATAATTATCGCTAGCAAAGCTGCGAATAATATCTAATTAAAAATAAGCTGATGGATGCGAAAAAACATGTCTTACCAAAGGCGTATGTAAATTTCACATTTAAATGTAGTCTAAGGATCAAAATGACAATTAAGACAAGCAAATGATCGACTTTGAGGCATCAAGATATTATAATTACCATTAATACATACTTAAAATACGATTTATATGCAAATTATGTTGACTGGATTAGGCCATAAATACTTGCCATTAGATGCAATTAAAAAAAATAATTTTTAAATCTTACTTCGAATGTGAAATAGATTCACAAGTTCATAATATATTTGGCAACAAACATAATATCAGTCTGTTCTCATATTTCACGACTAGTTTGTACTACAATTTCTTGAAAATTGAGACGTATTATATTACAAATAGGTCTTGTAATTCAATACCAAACAACAAGTTAGGTTTGTAATGCTTACCTGTGAAATATTTGACATTTAATATTATGTAGACACTATGAATTATAAATACAATATCTACAAGCTTGTTTATTCTATTTATATATCTATCGTATAAATGAAAGGTAAATCTCTAGTTGCAGCAGTATTTTCAAATTCAGGGTAATTAACGATCTTACAGAAACTAATAAATTACAAAGACATTTTAATCCGTCATTTAGGTTTCAAAAACGTGTGATTATGTACCAAATTGTACATGTTCGAGTTAGTAGTAATGGGGTAAGAAACACATTTTGGCATCAATAATATTAGTTAAAAAATGAGAAGTTCTAAACAATTTTTAAAGACAAAATCAATTTCCTCAGCAAACTGATGGTCTACAAATGAAGCACACGTGCTAAATCACAAAAACTTAGAATAGGTAAATAAAAATAGCGTTCTTCTAAACGAGCCCAGTGGGAGCGTTGAAACAGGGCAATTCCTTCGAGTATTTTTTGCTACAGTCGGAAGTGAGGATTCCAAATTAATCGTTTCCATCCGGTGCGCATGAGTGCCGGATACATCTCAGAATTGATAAAAGAAACACCTATGTTTGATAAAGATGAATGGTGCTCTTCAATTTCAAACATTCAATGTTTGTACAAGGAATTTATTGTACAGGTAAGAATAGCGGACGATTTGATGAAAAAGAAGGTTGTGTACCTGGCTTTGTAGCTAATAACCACGTTTAAAACCAGCCATGTAACATAATGCTGGTCCATTTTGGAAAACAATGAGCCTATATCTTTTGACAACAGCGATTTATACATAGATGTCTCTTGGTGGGTACCTACTACTCAGTAAAATTAATTATTGAGAGAAAAGCAAAAAACCCGACTTCTGAAAATGGGGGGGGGATTAATAAGTAAATTATAGTTTACGTCACTTTCACTATGCAGACGAATCCAGAGTCATACCTATGTATACAGATACATTCCTTGCTCTGTGGTCATACCTCTATATCATAATATGTTAAAAGTCTATGTCACTTGTCTTCCACTACGGAGAGGAATCCAGAGTCATACCTCTATATCATAAGTTAAAATTCATCAAACCCTAACTTAACGACTTACATACATAAACACGCTCAAAAACATAACCCTCTCTCTCGCTTAGTCGGGTAAAATACCGAGAAAAACGTTTTATGTCTCACCAAACTATGAGATGTCTTCCAATCCTATTTATTCAGATTTTATCATCGTATTCCCAACAAGATATACTTGAAACAGAATGACGTCTCCTCTCGTAAGCTTGTATTCAAATGTTTTGAATAGATATAATCATACGATCCGATCGTGGTTTCACGATAGCGACTGGGCAGTGCCCCCGGTGACCCGCAAGGCCCACGGGTGACCCGTAAGGCCCACCGGTGACCCTCGGCGCCAGAGAATATCGCCAGCGCACATCTCGGGTTAAGTAAATGTTTGCATATAAAACAAACCGAAGCTCGCCATAACATGGTAAATCAATAGTACTCGTAGTGAATCATCGATATCTGTGGTTGGTTTTCGGATGTTATTGGCAGTTGTAGATAGATAGATAGCTCATGAGGTCGTAGGTTCGATTCTTGAGATTTTCGGTGACAAATGGTATTATTCCTAGATAGTAGGAACAGGTATATGCCTTAGGTAGGTAAATCTCATAGGTAAATAAACCTTCGCTAAAAATCTGGGTTTGCCGAACTGGGGTCCTGGCTTCGATTTCCAGCAAAGAGGAAATTTGAATGATGAACTATGTTTGTATATCTTTGTGTATTCTTTCTGTGTATTTACTGAGTGTATGTTTGTGTATTTTTCTGTAGTCTATGTTACATACAAGACAGGTTATCTTACTGAGGGAGGGGCTATGAATTATTTCGCGTTATTTATTTATACAAGGGACAATTTAGTGGCTCAGAGCGACGGGAAAGGAATCGATTTAAATCTGTAATTCAACCTGGGACCTACAGCCGGTAGAGTCATTATGTAGAGTAATCTCAACATGTATATGATGATTATGACAGCACATAAATGATTATGACATAACTCACGATGTAGAGTCTGTGTAGAGTCTCGACAGGAAGCGGACATACTTGAGACGCACTAGAATAGAGATAACAGCAGGATGGCAGTTGAACGAGCAATAAACTCTGAATTTATTAGCTCTACAATCTCTACAATGTATCAAATGATGATATTAGGACTTGTAGGGATCTGTGTACTTGTTAATTTATGCTAGGGACAAAGAAATATATCCAGTCTTTTATTGTCTACTAGTGGACCCGCCCTCGCTTCGCTTCGGGAAACCTACGCCGAAACGGAAGTTAAAAAAAAGTAGCCTAAGTTACTCCTTGATACATCAGCTGTCTGCCAGTGAAAGTCCCGTCAAGATCGGTCCAGCCGTTTCGGAGATTAGCCGGATCAAACAGACAGACAGACAAAAAATTTTTAAATGTCATTTCGGTATGTGTATCGTGTATAGATACGGATGCATTGAGTAAAAAGCGGTTATTTTAATATTACAAACAGACACTTCAATTTTATTTAGTAGTATAGAGTATAGATATAGATATTTGTAAATAGAAGAGCTGGCAGAAGTTGTTCAGCTTCATAACATTAGTGTAATAGGACCTCAGACCAAAAAATATAATACACTCATGTTCAGAACAAAAAAAGTTAGATTTTTTTTTTCTTTTTTTTACGATCTGACGAATGTCACCGAGCACGGGCTGCCGAGAAATGTATTGGGAAACGTTATCATTTGTTATTATGTTTTTCCCTGCTACGCTTCTTCGTTCCGAAGACTGCGTCTATATATTTTTTGGTATGTGAATAGGACTTGATGTTCGTTCAGCTAGAACGAACTATAAATAAATAACTTTTCTCTTATACTTTGATACCTTAGTTTTCCGCGTCAGTTACTTTCGACCTAAAATTTTCTTATACCTTTAGTAAATCCTCATCATTTCAAACAACTTTTGTTATGACGACGTTTCAATATTTCTAACTAATTTAAGCTGATCCCTTGAAATAATTGGACATCAGCATCACCAGGTTTAACTCTGGTTCTAAACCATACTTGGTCCGTCTAAAAACATCACATTTTCTTTATTAAAATCGGTCTAGTCGTTTAGGAGGAATTAAGTTACTACCTATAAATTTAGGTCATGTTTACTAACACCAAAAGTAAGAAAATATTTGGGGACTTTATTAACAAAGGAGAAAATATTACCAAAACAATTAGAAACTGGGCAGTGAATTAACTGTTATCAACTAGTATTGTTTATTATAGCTAAATATTATTATGTAAATAATCCCTAAACATTATTTATTGGTGTTGATAACAAAGTTGCACTTTGACAAATGCGGATTAAGTACTTCGTAAGAATAATGAATAAAATGTTTTTTAATTAATATTAGGTACCTACAACTACATACATTTCTGTTAAAACTTATACAATACAGATTAAAATATAGAATTTGCAACAAAGTCTCTAATCTACTAATAATGCTGAATTCTCTTTAATGCCTTAGCTCGTTAAGAATAATGATTTCCTGAAGTAAAAATTTCATGAAAGTTGCAGGTTTAACCGGAGTATTCGTGTCAAAATTGAAAATAAGTTAAATAAATATTAAAGTATAGGCACAATATTTTTAACGTTTTAAATATCTTGTAGTTAAGAATTAATTGCACATCACATGTACTTTTTTCATATTTAAAAAAATTTGAGGTTATAAAAATAAGTAGGTAAGTATATTATGCAAGTTTATGTAATAGGTAAGTATATATGTAATATATTTAATTATTTTTATAGTTCATTGTATAGGTATTCGAATTTAATTGTTTAGTTAATTAAAACTGGTAACTTTAACTGACAAATATATTGCGTGTTACTAAAATAAACACTGAATCATTTTCTTAATGTTTATTTACTTATATAACTAAGTTATGTAAACCATCGTAATTATATATAAATGGTCGATATTAGCATCAATGGCGCTAATATTAGCCAATGATAAATCTATTAGTTTCTATTATGTATATAGTTTCACGATTCTTTCCTAGATTTAGTTTCCCATACAACCATAAATTAAGAATACGAACATAACCTTACCTCAACCAAACCACAATCGCTTTTGATAAGTAATTCACTTGTAGAAAACAAACGAAACTCGACGATTTATTGTTAATACACACTAGATTACTACTAGAATGAGTAAATAAGACACTCGGAACGATCACTTGTACTAAAATACTTTTTAATAAAAAATGTAAACAGTAAAAGACAACCGCATCGATCGATGCGCGAGAGCAACTGACACATCGAAGCATGCGCCGGCGCAGGCAACCCGACCAAATGAAATCACCTCGAGAACTTTAAATTCCTTTGAAAGCACAAGCAGTTTTAAACCGGCTGCGTATTTTTGTGTTTATTCACTGTACCCGGTGTATTTTTAGTAAAAACAGGGGCAGGTAACGTCTTGGAGTTCGATAGGGCCAAGGGCTTTAATATAATGGAAATTATAGGAATTGTATTACTTCATCAGAACCTTGTGGGGCCCTGTTGGTGAGAAATGACAAACAAATCGTAGCTGACTTGCTAAAAACCTTGTATTATCTCGAAATACAAATTCCAGTGCTCAGTTTTAGTTGATTTTTGAAGTAAATTTTGCCTGCCATTTAGGGCCTCCGGGTCGGGGCCCCAGTCAAGGGCCTCATTTACCCTTATGGTAAAGATACTGTACTCTGTTCTGAAGAAACTGTTCTGTATGTTTAATAGATTTTCGTAATTATTCAATAATGAATGCAGTTTTGTTGTGTGGGTAAAGATTTACCGATTTATTGAATTAAATTACCAATAACTTACATAATATTAGTAGGTAGCTTACTAGCTAGGTTCAACTACAACCTACAACAACCTACATGACCTTATTGGGTCTAGACTGTTTATTCTGGACATATGACTCTATTTCATTGCGTCAAAAGGTAGCATAAAGATCGATAAAATAAATAAAAGATTTAATTATGCCTTTCTTTGTCTATAACAACATTTTCGTCGCTATTAAGTTTCAAAACAAGTAATTAATTAATTCGACGATAGTTCAACTTGATTGCATTATTCTAATCGAATCTAGAAGATCACCTTGAGCGTATTGTGAGATATAACAAGATATTTACAAAATACAGTATCGTATCTACATCTGACCTTGAGAACTGACATCTGGTTTGCAAGGAGGATGTAGAAATCTGGTCATCTTTTCTCCGTTACCTCAAACCTCGAAATTAATGACCATTGCTATCAACATAACCTAGATTTGTTATTGTCCAATTTAGTTATTGACACCTAATTAATAGCTCGTTTTGTAACACTACTAATCTAATAAACATAAAAGTTAATAGTGAAGCAAAAAAAATCAAATGCAATTTTTTTCGTGGGATTGAAGGAGTCATATTAAAAATCATTGTTAAAACAATTTATCAATTTCACAATGGAACCAAAAATAACAACTAACCAGACCGCAAAAAATAAAGTGGGGAGGATTTTATCAAATAAAATAACCCTCATTCTAGCGCGGTTGCAAAAAAAGTAATCAAAAACATATTGATCATAAAATATCTGAAATAATACCACGGTGTATGCGCACGCGCACGCCTCAGTACGTTGACACGGGCAGCGTGTTATTGATCCAATAACAGTTCGATCCCGTGTCGGCAGAATTAGAACAATTGACGTATGTAGATCACACACACGTGTTTATATTACGAATGGTTTCTTTCGCTGGAATTCCGGCCGCATTTTACACAACTCTATTAAAAAAAACTAAAAATAATCCGGGAAATAGCCCAGGAAAAAGATTTAAAAGTTAAGACTCAACTTTCAATCTTCTGTGTGCTACTCAATGTTTGTCACCATTCTTGACTCGACCAGTCCGTGGTCAAAATGTGACCATAACTTGTCCAATAGTTTAAAGTCTCGTTCAATTCCTGCCTAAGAGATGTCAATAAAAACTTCAACTGTCTATCAGCTCTTCTCTATTCATACAACGTTAAAAAGTTAATTTTGCTTTTATAAAAAAAAAAATTTTAGCACACATTTTGCACAAACTTTACCTATATGCACTTCTTGATTATGTATATTTTTTTAATTTTACCATGTCAACATTATAACTCCTGCGTGCCTACGTTATTCTTAAAACTATACCAAAATTTTTCCTTCATTTTATTAATTAATAATAATATACAAATTCTCTTGCCACTTCTACAGTCAATCGCTCGACTATCAAAAAGTCTTAAGCAAAAAAATATACATTCTAAATGACTCCCTAAACAAAACTCTTATTACTAAAGTTACCATAAGTCAACAGTACAATACTTTATCGGTTTCTTTTAATAAAAAAAAACATTAACGAACGGAATTGAACACTTCCAAGTCAATTTATGAGTGTTCGTGTAAAGGCGTGTTTTGGACATGATCATTACTTCATCACGCCCTTTTATTAACCGAAAGATTAATAGTTAGAAAGTCGGATTGAACTCTGAATGTTACTTATTCTGTACTTGTCCTGTCAGATCTTTTTAGTCGACAAACGAGAGTATTAGTTAGTTACTTTATTATAAGTATCATAACAGTAATAAACTATAGAATTTTCAAGGTATTGCGTAAGAGACTTTTTTGCAGACTGATAATAATTTACATACCTAGGTACTTATATAAGAAACAAAAACCCTACTGAAAATTTGGTAGAGGGCGTATTAAAAAAAATATACTTATAGTCCTAGAAAAGGACATACATACATACTAAGACTTATTGGCCAAAAAATCCATGAACAGTGACACCTTATGTGGCCCGACTACATTTACCAGGTATCGATATAAAACGTAACTCTATACTTAAGTAAGTTCATACATGGCCGAAATAACTGAACTGTATCAGTTTTCACAAGACCTGTCCAGGTGGTAAATTCCAGAAACATACTACCAAGACACTCGCACTAGACGTTGAAGATAAATTCGTCAGTTGCGCGATACAAACATTAAAGTAAGTGTTAAAAGTTCATATCGCAATAAATACGCTTGATAAAATCTGCACTTATTCATTTCTTGAGGTCGCATTTCGGAAGGAAAGTTAGGAATTTAAATTTACACTCTATTAATAGGGGATAAGGTTGAGTTTTAATTGCAAGTGAAGTTGGCGCCTTTTTTGGTTGACGCCGTCGCGACCAACGTCAGAATTGTCGCGACAATGTGTACTCTGTCGCCGTGTAGGTCAGGGTAAGAGCATTGGTTATCATATCCGAAATACGATAATTATCTGCTCTGATATTGTATCGGTTATGAGATAATACGGCAAGGATCGAATTGGTAACGTTTTTAAATGTTTTATCTGTTATACATTATTATCGCGACAGATAAAATGGATATTCGTTGGAAGACAACCATTAAAAACAAAGAGTATGACTCTTCAAGAGGAACATATACTCGTAGGTAGATAAATATTCCATTCATAATAACCAAGTCTAAGAGTTCATTGTTAGATATCAATCGATCATAAGATCTGAGATGATTGGAGAATATTTACTGTAAAATTCCATTGAAACATTAAAACCAGTAGGACAAATTAAGTTGTTCTTATGCTTTTGATTTAATGGGACAATGTGGAAAGCAATTTAAAAAGAAATGTGCCATTTCACTCAAAATACGAATAGGTATTTTGAAATTGCCTGACCAAAATTTTCAGTAACGTACCTACCTGTCCATAAATTATATCGAGGGGAAGTTACTAAACAAATTACATTTACTTTTTAATGTCAATTAGAGAACATTTTTAATAAACTCAGTATACCTACCTCCATAAAATCGAGATCGGATACTTAATACGGATACGAATCTGTCACAAATTACACTATAACCAGGTAAGCTGCACGCTCCAATAAAAACAAAAACAATGCTGTGACGTCATATTTGCCGCCGGCGCGACAGATCGTGCGTCAGGTCATGACTCGCGTGACAGTTGGGTTGTCAAATGGCAGCGTTAACAATGACGCATGCGCGGCCAGAGCGAGACGGCTGCCGTCTGGTCTGGATTCTTTTTTTAATCTGTATTCAATAGACGTCATTCAAGTAGCTTCTTATAGAGTGTACATACCTTTAGAATCAAAATTATTTTCAATACAAAAAATATATTTGATCTATTTTAAGTTCATAAAAAGAATTGATAGTCTTGGGGTACACTAGGGTGTTGACCAACACTAGAAATATAGAGTAGGATAATATATAGTAGGTATATTTGGAATTAAGGATGGACAAAAAGGTTCTTCCCTAGATAGAATTTTTTAATACATTGTGTACGAGGGTATTTAGTATTAGGACTGAATTCATGCTAACTAGGCTAAAGTGTTTTCACAAAATATTGCAAGAAGTTTGACAAATTAGGCAAACTCTATCACCTAGAATTTCAAAACAGTTTCTTTAAAAGGTCAAATAAATAAGAAAAGTAAAAGTATAGATAATAATGCTCCTGGCAAAGCAATATAAACCCTTTCACTAAACATTACTGTATTTTCCAAGAAATAATATTTATAATAATTAATAATAAACACTTATGAACGCCAGAGGAAATATGTTCGATATCTGTTACTACCATTTTAAGTGTCTCATAATTCGCATCGAGTTGATAGCGGACCAATATTAGTTGTTTATTGCTCAACAAATCACAACCAGAAATAAGTTGCTAGTGCTAAATCTTCCAGTAATTAAAACGTTTGTGATATAAGTTGTAGGTTATTCTTGTTTTGTGACACAAATATTTCAACTATGTGCATATTGTACTTAATGTGATATCTCGATAATCTAATTGTAATTTATAAATTAATTGAAAAACAGAAAATTATGTCATAGACATGAAAACGTTTCCATTGCGCTTTCCTTTAAAGTAGGAAAGAGACAGCAAATTACTATCGTAAAATTGATAAAGAGTAAGGACGCATACAATATAGCGCCAAATAATTAAATTGTTTACTAAGAACATTATTACATAATGTATAGACTAAAATATCATAGATAGGCACTAATAAAATTTACGTTGAAACAATTTTGGATCGCATCCATTAATTACCCAATGCCTATGAAGGCTGCCTAAAACTAAAACATTGAGACCATAAATGGTATTACAACCAAATATAACCAACCTTTGTAGTCCGCAATCTATCGGACAATAAGTGCACGTTGAATATACGATAAATCTCCATATTAACCCCTGACTCGATTCGCCAAGTATTGAAATACCCACTAAGTATAAACTTTAAGCCAGTGGTCGCCAAACTTAACAGAAAAAGAGCCAAAAATGAACATTACAACAATAAAGAAATAGGGAGCCAAATCTGTTGGTTTAGTTAACTTTATTTATTAACTAGTGTACCCGCCCTCGCTTCGCTTCGGTGTATGTTTTTTTCAATATGGCTGACCACGTCAACTGTCAGTCACGTCAGTTAGAGAAGTCTCATACAAACTTTACATTTTTATAACTTTTGATAGAGTGTGATTTAAATAAAATAAAGCCTAAATAACACCCCGAGTTCAAGATTATTTATAAATAACATTCATTGTTCTGTTAAATAAGTCGTTTTTACGTGATGCTCTTTCAAACACACAGACAAATAGAGCCGGCTTTTTCAATTCAATTGCTTCAATTTTATAATATTATTATGTATAAGATAAGAAAATACTAAATTTCGTACTTTTTTAAATGAAGAGCCGCACTTTAAGAGCCAAAGAGCCACATGCAGCTTTAGAGCCACACTTTGCAAACCACTGGTATAAGCTATCTTTGTTGCTTAATTTACGATCTAGTAAACACCTTTCTCTGTAACTATAAAGTGAAATTGTAATTCGCGGATCACGATTCTTTGACAAATGAGCTTTAGTTGTTTGAACTACCTACGGTATCCTAGATTTAGAATTGGCTCATATAATAGGGATGTGTTTACTTTTACCAATAAATACATATATAGACTATGCCTTCGGAACAAATAACGTACCTATACCTCGTTTTTTTCGTCGTGATTTAAAAGGTAAACAATCTTGGTACAACTTTTATTTCATTAATTTTAAAAATATTTAGAAGTAAACAGAAATTTATTGTAACATTAAATTATTGTTTATTCTTTAATTTTTTTTTAATTTGAGTCGGTCTTATTTTTAAATCGATAATTACATAAAAAAGACACTGTAAGATTGTTTACTTTTTAAATCACGTAGAAAAAAACGAGGTCTAGTAGAAAAAATTACGCGGGTGGAGTCGCGGGCGATTGCTAGAATCTAATACTCTTCCGGTCGTACCATCATAATGGTAAGCCGCGATTGTGGTGGCAAGTTCATTACAGCCGCGGTCAGACATACCGTATTAATGTGTTCACGCTTATAAAGTTACCGCATACCGTTGGAGTACATACCTCGGTATTACATGTTGGATTACCTTGTGAACTAACCTTGTGGCTTGGTGGCGATTGAGTACCGTTTTTAGGATGTTTATTAGATAGTCCATGATAGAATTATCTTCTTATGAAAACCCATCGTACGTGTAAGTCACTGAGATTTAAAGAAAATTGTGATGTCTTTTAGATGGAACGATTTTGAAGACACCTCAGTGGTTTGAACATTGGTTTCCCGAATTGTAGTACTAAGATCAAACCCCAGCACGCATTTCTAATCCAAAAAATATATGCGTATTAGAAACGAATTATCACTTACTAGGGTAAAGGAAAACATGGTGAGTAAACCTGTGAAGTCTGAAAATCCGCACTAGGCCCGCGTGGTGGACTATGGCCTGTACTCCTCACTTTGTGGGAAGTGACCCAAGCCCAGCAGTGGGACAGTTATGGGTTGTAATGATGAATCCTGTGAGGTTCAGACCTTGGCTTAGGTGGTTGTCTTTTGACGATTATATTATGGATATGGATGATAATATTATGAAGCCTTTTAGACACGGTTTCACGTTAAGCAACTTACACATAATCCGCATAATTAATTTTATTTAAGCTTAAATTTTATTAAACGCTGAGACAGATCAATTTCACGCATTATGTAAAACTCGAGTCGGGTGACACAATAAATTCGACTGAATAAATTGAGTTAAAAACCTTAACCTTTTCTTTCGTTTTGTTTAATGTAAATAACTAATTCTTTCTTATCGTATTTCGTGTCGCGAGGCCGATGCATTATTTTCTCGGAGCATTTAATTATAATTACTACTAGTAATTACTTTTCAAACTTCATGCTATTTTTTTTTTGTGTAACTGATGAACGAACATACACAAAAGCGTCAATGGTACTTTGTTAGCTAAAATAGAAAACAAGTAGGTAATGTATCTATCTATTACTATTTGATAATGTCGCTCTAACAGCTTCGATTCCCAGTTGGGGTAAGCATTTACGACAACAATTTCCTCGACTTTTTAATTTCATACTGCAAAGTAACTTGGCTGGATTTAGAGCTACCATAATAAACTACCAAACGGCATTACACTACACAAATCAGCAGTATGAAACAATTGTAAAGCGAGACACAACTAAAAATAAAAAGGGTAAAAAGAGACAAAAAAGGATAACAACGCGGCGCGCCGGCGCCTGCGCTTGCGCACTCGTGAGCTTTTTGCGTGACCGAGCACTGCAATTGTAATTGTAGATGTCGCTGTCTGATTGTAAAATCGGGCATAATGAGATGCGGATGAGCTTTTCAGTTGGATACGTGACTGCAACCACGATTAAGATCTTTTCCTGTTTGGCAGCTGCAGAGAAATACTGAGATCATGGGAATAGTGTATTGGACAGTAAAATATGGTTTCTAAACAATGCCTAGTTAGTAGTGATAAAAGTATTATTGAAAATGATGATCACTATTGCGATATTTGTGTGTAAACAAATCAAAAACTATTAGTCATTTATAGAAAAACATTAAACTCCCGATGTCACTCTTACAATGAAGATGAATTCTACGACACCTCATATTATGTTAAAATCCGTTAAGCCGTTTGGAAAATAAAGCGTACTGAACTAATATACATAGGTACGCTTTATACACGTTACCCTCTTTCTGGCGCAGTCAGTTTAAAAAAAGCTGCTTTTTTAATGTCCTATTAAAAAAAAAATTTAATCGAAATACATAATTTGGGTGTTTTAAGTTATATCATAATTTGAAAACTAACTGCGACATAGATACGGTACGCTTCGGTTTTACCTGCCTCATTATAGGTACCTGCACTGTATGAATAGTTGGGGATATTGATATTCTCCGTAAAGGATTGATTCTCGATTATTCTGGTACCTGAATAATGTATTTTCAACAAAGAATTTTATAAGTAAGTACTTAAAAGTACAAAACTTACCGCATTTGTAATTTATTATTACTCAATTTGTCCGTGAAAATAGAGGAAAAAGTATTGAGAATTATTTTATTTTGATAATTAATTGAATACCAGTAAAGCTACCTATAATGTATAATACACTGGACATCTAATAATTGAACTCCCAGAATTTCTAGCCTTTAGTAAAGTTAAAAATTTTATTCAGACCCAATTTTTATCACTGTTACTTTACGATACTCTTCTATCCCTCACCAATAAAATAAGTATAGACTCACAGACCCATAAAAAAGAAAAAATACGTCGTAAACAATTGCTACTTACTAAATAAGTGACGCACAAAAATCTGTCACTCGCCGTATACTACCGAGCGAGTGGTCGGCTTCATATAATCGAACTGCTACATATTAACGTTCGTCACTTTTCGGCTGGATGACTCCGTCTATCCGTCTATATATATAGACTATAGACGCATAATACACGTGACCGCTCGATCAGAAAAGTGAGGAACACAACAATAAAGACGATTCGACCGAATGAAGACAGCCGATCGTTAGTCGCCGGCGAGCAAGCGAGCGCGCGTGACGTGTTTTCTGAACGAGTACCTACATATTGTGAAAAAATGCCCGTATGTATCATGAAAGCTTGCAAAAATAACACATGTACTACTAAAAAGAATTCTGGAATTACTTTTCACAAGTAAGTAACCGATTCTCTGGAATTACAAAAAATATTACGTAATATTTCAGCATACGAATACTGCGTCACTGACGCCATTTTGTCAATGTTGCCAGCTACCTGATATTTTCCCCAATTTCGTGGAAATTTTTATGTTTTAAAATAAACATATTTTGTTTTTATTTTGCGAATATAGTATACGTGTTTTATTTTATTTTAGGTTACCATCTGATATGACATGTAAGAAAAAATGGATTAAAGCCATACAAGGCAACAGAAATGATGCAGAGTGGCTACCCTCACAATTTACTGTTGTGTGTTCTGTACATTTTAGACAAGAAGATAAATACATCACTAAAAATGGTTACTGTCGGATAAAAAAAGAAGCAATACCAAAAAAGGTTTGTTATCATTATAATCGTTATTTTAATTCATGATTTTGTGAGTATCATGAGTAATTGATGTGGGAAACTAAGCGATCAATTAAACTATAATGTACAAAATTTTAGGCAGAATAACGTCTGCCCAGTCTTCTGGTTACTACACAGATATTACATAATATGATTGTAAATGAAATTTAAATATAAAACACTGATATTATATATGTTTTAGATCCATTTTGTGAATTCTAAGTGGTGTGAAGAATCAGAACCATGTGGCAATAATCCTGAGCCTGTAATGCCGGTGCCTATAGAGGTTTGTGCTTATTTAAATCCTATTGACAGTAATTATGTTATTACTGTGACGTGTCCTAAATTTAAATTCTAATTAACTTTTTTATTGTCATAGGAATGTAACATCAAAGTAGAAATTGATGCAACTGATTATATCTTCTATACAGACGATGATCCTTCAGAAAATACCTCAAAAATACAGGATCATACTGAGGACATCGAATCTGATATCCTAGATTCCGAAGAAGAAGCGATGTATCTCGACCCCGAGAAATACAAACTAAGGCAACAAGTTAAGAAGTATAAATTACGTTGTAAAGAAAACGCGAAAAGAATTAAAACACTAAATCGAAAGATTGACCGCTTTAAAAAGAGAAACGTATTACTAAAGGCTGCTTTGAAGAAACTTAAGGGAAAAAAGTGAATTGATACGAAAAGTTGATTGATCTAAATATTATTGATGCAAAAATTTGACGTAATATTAATAAATTAGAGAAAAATAGTTTTTCCCACACTCATCTTTTATTCAACGAACGCCTGTGATTAGATATGTGCGAGAAACTGTATGTTCAAAAAAATCTCTTAATAATACACTTATGTAAACAATGAATTTGGTTTCACAAAATAAACCTTTGCACCTATAAAGCAAAAACAGAAACAGTTTTATAATTATTTTCAAAATTACAATGTTTTTTAAAGTTTTGAACTGTTTAATCTGTCTTGAGTTGCAAAATAGCATGTTGCATTCCCAAAATTTATCCTTTATCTATCTTTTCCATGACACCAACGATTCTGGGAATCATAGTGTTGGTCGTTATTGATAAAAACATTTTGAGTAAATGACGTTCACATACAACTTTGCTCACATACAACATTATCTTTAAATGAAGTCTACTATCGTCAATCGGTCGGTAAAATTAGAACCTAAAATTAGGATTCTAAATCTTATTCTAAAACCATTAAAAACGAAACGTACGATGCATTTCAATTACACGTTAGAGAATTACGTAGACGTATACCTAGTTACGTGCGATGAAGCGTTTACTACCTATTTATTTAAACTAAGCTGAAGTTTACTTAAACCCAATAACATAAGCTCATTACAAGCTTATTGCTAATAGCGTTAAACCTTGTAAGCTTGATCGGTTCATAAAAAACCAAATTAGGTATTGGGGTTTGATTCTCGGTCACTAATAGTTAAATTCGATGATAATTTTATGAAACAAAGTATATCTTTTGTATTTGTTATTTTTACACCTTATTAATCAAAATCTCTTAATACGTGAATTTTCTGAATTTATGTTCAGATTAGCTTAATCTTAGGATTAACTTTAATTCATAGAGTATATTAATTTAATTTATTAATAAATCAATGTCATTAAACAGGGTTAGCGTATAAGATGACGTGTTTCCAACAGGTTTTTTGTAGAATAAAATTTTGTGCAAACGATGATTCTTAGTTAAGTTTGATAAAAGTTACCGTAGGCTACAGTTTTAATAAATTCTTACAATTAAGTTAGTTATTAAATATTCATAAGAACAATTAATTTTGATACATGATTAATTCTAAAGACTGAATCCGGTCATAATAAGGCGATTAAGCATTAACTAGCGCGAAAATAACCCCCCTGATGTTCGTTAAATTTTAAACAGTAATTTTGTATGCTTCGCGCGTCTTAGCGGCAAGACCAAAGACGAAATAACTTATTCAGTGGGTTAAGTAAGTTATTAGGTAAGGTATACCGTATTTGGTTTACTTTTAATCTTAAAGGGATTACTGATTCAAGTAGTAACAGCGATTTCAAATTAAGCTCATTTGGATTGGGTAACATTAATTATATTAGGTATATTATAGATATGTACTATCCGAACAAAGTAAACCGCGGTGCACTGCATGAGTCCTTATCCTATCTACTATAATTATATGCCGGTTTATTTAAAAAAACGATTCATTATATAATTCATTCATATCAATTATATAGGATTGAGAAGACTTCAAACTCCTTTTGTCTTCACGCTGAAAGCACTCGTGACAAATCTGTATAATAAAAAATCATTGATTTATGTCGTTAATTAAAATTGAACAACAAAGCTGCATTCGAAATTGTATAAAATCAAAATATCCGAGTTCCAATTTCAAACCGAAACTAAATTCAAAAATGTTATGGGCATATTTTTTTATTTTCCATAAACACAACACATTTAGCCGGCAGCGAAGTCAGGAACAATCCGCCCACCGCACACAAAAAGTGCTTTGTGAAATGACAAAATAAAATATAGCAGCCAGCATCCATCAAATATTGGTAAAATATTTCGGTTCTAGTGAGTAGGGTTACCAATATTAGAACTTCTTATGGATATAGCGGACCAACTAGCTAAAGGGTTTTTTGGTTTGCGATCATTACTGCGTTGCAAAAAAAAGGGGAAATCGCATCATACTAACTACAACTAATAGCTTTATAATGCAGTCAAAAGTAAAAATATTTTATGATCAATTTTGCCTATTTTTTATTGAATAAATGATTGAATACGTAAGATTTCCCAGACTGTTGGTACCTAAGTTAATTTGTGACACTTCAACTTTAGGAAAAAAGCTTAAGAAAAAGAAATGATTTAAGAAATGTTTTAAGCTTATAACTAACGCATTCAAAAATGTTTAAAGGATGGTAAATTACGTTTTTATCACCGTTCAAAAATACCGTTAACTTTTTACATCAGTAATTTTTAACGATCAACATGGTAACCCTACTTGCGGGATATTTATATGCGTGCTGTGTTTGCAGTCTGACAGCCACTGGTGCGTAGTGTTGCCATGTTTGCACATCAAACACGAATTGGGGAAAATTTTGGATTGGAGCCTTCGACATGTCACGTTTTGGTCTATGAAAAATAGGTATGAGATTTATGTAAATATTACAGGCAGTAAATATTCGTATTTACCGAACTATGTTAGTAGGAGATACGTAACGGCAATGGAAGCTAGTTGTAATAAAATAAGATTTATCTGGTTTCATACCTGTTGTTATAATATAAAATGTGTGTTATTTCAAAATTAGGACCCACTTTTAATTACCTACATTTAATTTCGTTTAAAAACAAAAAATATAATGTAAATTCCAATGATAATATTTAATTACGCTTCCTTTCTACCAAAAAATATTGTTGCAAAAAGAAATATAAAATTTTTCGAACTACCCACTTACCTGCAAAAGGAACATCGCACACGTACTCTTCCACGCAGTTATCGGTATTGCCGCTGCGGTCGGTGGCGCCACTAGCCACGGACGCCGCCGATGCCGCTCGCAGTAAACTCATCTCAGTCTCGGTCTGACTGTCGCGGAGTGCGGATCTGCGCTTGTATTCCTGTTGGAAAAAGTGTTTCCTTGGGACTCTTTTAGATCTATTGGCTATTAGTTAGCCTAACGCCTGATTATTTTAATAAGCAAGTCATATTTTAAACATATTTGAAATTTTTTATTTTTAGATACAATATTTAATCCGATCTTGTAACTTTGTGCTATTTTTATGATTTTAACTTATTGTCAGGGGAAGCCCGGTCAATTTAAAAATAAGCTACAAATTGGTGGCACTGTTAGCTCGTTTACTATTTTAACACAATAAAAAAAAATTAAATCTAATCTGTAAAGCATTCAAAGTCTGAGAAAGACATTATTGACATTAATTACTGTAAAAATAATAGATAATGATGATGGATTTTTTTATGAATGTTCAAGTCTTGGGAATTTTATTTCCGGGATACGGTAATTTAAGTGTAAATGACACCCTACTAATGACAACTCCTTATGAGGCACACTGCTCAATAACAGGTAAAATAATCTTTGCCTGCACTATTTCTTCAGGCGCAACGACTCGTAGCAACGTCTACGTTTCCATGTTTTATTACTAACTTATTAATAAAATATAACAAACTTTTCAAAATTAATATAGCATTCTTAAATAAACATTTCTTTATCAGATTTTCGTTTATGACTACTTACCTGAAGTATTTCTGCATAGCAATCATACTTTACCTCATAACTTACCTGGTTGCTAAAATGTAATTACAACGAAATGGATGTTTGTATGTGCCAAAAAAAAAGTTGTTGCAAAAGTGTAATAATGTAGGGTAACATTTAGTGGTAATATTCAAAATCTCAATTCTGTATCATTTTCAATTACTGTTGGCCCTTAAGTACCTAGCTAATACATTTATTTGGTTTGTAAGTTAATTCAAAATTCGTTGTGTATTTTGTGAGTTAAATTAAAAATAGTGTTTATCTAATATACATTCCGTGACAATCTAAATCGAGCCATATTGTACTTGTAACGTTGTACGTGTAAAAATATAATGTCACCTTTAAAGATAATAAATATATTTAAATGTAGAGTAGCTCAATTATAGTGTCCAGTATAGAAAATAAACGTAAATACTTAAAAATTAGCATCTAATGGTGCAAAAAAAATAAAACATTTTCATATACGTAATGTTTATTTTCATAAACATAAAATTAAAAATAATACAAGTAGCTTAAAAATAAAATAGCTAAAGAAAATAACAAAAAAAATACATTTTAACCCTGACCAATGCTACTTTAAAAAAGTTCCAGTCTAATTTCAAATTCTCATTTGGCCAATACTCTCCAATTATTATAAAACTTAAAAATATCTCATTAAATGCTAATTATATGGAAGATAACCCTATAATACATGATACTGTCATGTTGGTAATTATAAGTTCATAAATGCACTATAAAAAGCATTTTTTTAACAAAATCGTTTAATTATTTATAGGACAGATTCAAAACAACCAATATATTTTTTTAATTTTAAGGTTAAATAATTTAGGATTTTTCAATGTTATTACTTATAATTAATCAATACTTTTTAGTATAATTAGGTTCATATCACATAGAATAAATTGTGATTCATTCAAAACCTTTTTTATTCTTAATTAATAATAAAAACTAACTCGCCTCTTACACAATAGATATAAAAAAATGTGTTAAGAACAGAAAAATATTAACAAAACATAAGCATATATAATAATCTATTCAGTAGCACCTTAGAATACTATTTTGTAAGGTAAATAAAATATTCTATATACAAAGCTACAATTAGCTTTGACGATAAAAGAGCACCATAAACGGGAAGGCTAATCTCTGTATGTATTGTCGAGAAAAATAAAATATATTAAAATGGGTCATTATTGACCCTTTATGGTTATTAAGAGATGTACTACTGCATTTTAAGTTTTTTCCCCTTCGGCTCAATATTAGGTCTCCTGTCCATTCCTTAATTTTTTTTTAGTTACTTGTTTTTTTAGTATACATTGTAACCAACATAACGTTGAAGTGAAAATAAACATGAAATGCAGTATATTAAGTTATATACGCACCTTTTTATTACTTCAGATTTCTTGACTTTTTCTTAACCCTTCGATAACTCACATGGGTCAATTAGGCCCATTTGAAAAATTATACAGATATTTTTTAACTGATCGATAAAATATAACGACTACTCGACAACACAAACAGGTGAAAGACTAGGGTGATAAATACAATACATTTAAAACAGAATACTTTTAATTCCATAAACTAGTAACATCAACTGTTAACGACGTCACCTTGTGACTTTTTCCTAATTCGTATCTCTTCAACAACTTCCATAATAAGCTGAAATATTTGAAAAAATAAAAATACTGTAGTCACAAATAAAAAAAAATAAAAAAATTAAATGTAGAAAAATTTATGTGCACGCACTTATAAAATACATGATGCATGAAACATACTTATGATCAAAAATGCATGTGGTATAATTATTCTATGGATATGAAAGTGCCATGAGCATTTTAGTGTTAATTGGCCACTGCATCCCATCAAAATCTATAATCAACATAAAAAAAAAATGTTATGTTCAACTTGCTGAAACTTACTATATTTTTATAAAATATAGTATGGATCTTGTAAATAAATAAAAACATGATTAAACATGGGCTACAGTGTCCAATTAAAATAAAACTATTTTAATGTCTCTAGAATTCGTGCATCATGCATGAAAAATGCGTGCATGGTTCTAAGTGGCATGCACATGCAAGGATGGAGTTAACACTTGTGCTTTAAGGCTTCGGCTACACGAGGCAAATAGTTTGCGAACTTTTTCAACACTACAAACTATTTGCCTAGTGGGACCAAAGCCTAACATTTATTTTAACCTCAAGGTAAGGTTGACAAAACAATAATATTCTCATTATCAAAGTCAACAATAATAATAGAAAAATACAAAATTTTTTATTATTAAATTGATCATCATTATGTTTTATCATAATAATTATGAGTTCTTTAATTTATTATTAAAATGAAGTCATATTTTTTTTACAACTTCAAGTATTAATATGAGGTGCAAATGGTGTTATTTACAAACGAAAAAATGGTTTAATTTAGGCTAAACATGCTTATTAATACAAAACATCATAGCACGTTTATTTTAACAGCAATTAGATTTCCCATTTTCCAAGAAAATACTTCGTATTCTGTAACTGGTAAGTTGAATGTGTCAAAATAATATCTTGTCTTGATAAACATTCTACGAGACTACGGTCCC
This sequence comes from Lerema accius, assembly GCA_001278395.1. Classification (NCBI taxonomy): domain Eukaryota; kingdom Metazoa; phylum Arthropoda; class Insecta; order Lepidoptera; family Hesperiidae; genus Lerema; species Lerema accius. Next base: position 186,390 of record LGAG01001106.1, on the reverse strand, counting down.
CATAACTTTTTTAACTAATCATTATAACATTATCTACCTGCCTGCCTAGTATACTACTGCCTGAACGGCATAGAATGGATTTCTATTTTAGTGTCCAAAGAAATGCAGTTGAATGAAATTAAACAAAATCTATGTAAAAATGATCGAGCAGACTTGATTTTAAGGGGTATAAAGGCACTGAGTTTATCAAGATAAATAGTTTTAAGTATCAAATTCCCCGCTCAATATTCCCATCAAATAAGGGCGTATCTAAAGGATACATATTCTACCTATCCTAAGTGACTTTACAAGTTCATAGGAAACCAAGTCTAAAAGTCATAACAGACGTACCAATTTGGTTTTAACCCGACTTTTCAACTACTCCGACATTGCTAGAGACGCTTCTATAGTCTATTCTATTATATTCTATAGTCGGCTCAAGAACCTTACACAAGCTCCGATTTGCACGTAGTCGGATGGTTGGGTCGAACCAAATTGGTAAGTCTGTTCGAACCTTAAAAGTTAACAAGTGCGAGCCATACAACTTTAACAGAACTACATCAATCAGGCGGACTAACCTGACTAAGCGGCCTTATTCTTTCATGAATACTGTTCTCCGCTTGTTTGGCCGAAGGCGGCGGATGATCCGGCGTCGGTGGCTGCTCATAATGCGTCGGCGACAACGGAATCTGAACTCTAGGTCCATCGTAATACCTCTCACAATCGCTCGGGCTGTTCATCGACTGATCGTCTAACAGACTCTCTAAGGAAGACCGTTCCTGATGGGAATATTTCCTGACCCTATCCGTCATTCTCGACTCAAAGGTCTCGTACTGCGGGCCGAAGTTTCGTCTTAACTTTCGCCTTGGATTCTGTTCTTTTATGACGACATTTTCGTACATGGCAGTGATTGCGACGGGTTGCGAACGGTTTTTAATACCGAGACTAGGTCTGGGATTAGGGACAGGTGGTACTCTAGGTGAGCTATGATTCTCCTCGTATTCGGAGTAAGAGAGTTTACTGTCGACGTACTGGTCTACCGAGCGGCCGTGCTTGAGGTAATGTTTAGATCCCTGCAACAATTACATAGAATACTTGACGAAAGGTAAAAGGGTTTTTAATGTTAGGATTTTAGGCACTATGCCTTTATTAATAGGTCTCATATTCAGTTAGGTACTATTAGTTGGTGTAACGTAAGAAGAAAAGATTAAATATTCTGCTCATTTGCTTTTGTAATATTAAGCATTTTAAAAACATTTTCATTTTGAACTAATAATATTTAAAAAATGGCTTGTAATAATATTTTTAAGCAAAATATTTTCGTCATATTGCAAAATGTTATTCAAAAGGATTCTGCATAATTTATCTAACTTCAATTCTCTTTCACAATTTCTAAAACCATCTATAAAAACATGGTCAAACATGGTTAAGTTTAAGCCTTTTTTAAGCCCAAACATTAAACTTAAAAGCCACTAAATAACATCGTTAAGAACAGAAGTTAACAAGCCATTTCATTACTAGAGTAATTCGTACAACAGTTATAACAAGTAAGTACGGGCTATAATTAGCTTCTATTTAAGTCTTCAACAATAGACGACAAAATACGTGGGAACTAATTACAGTTTTTAATGAATAAGTAAGAATGGAATTACACTTTTTATAACTTTAATACTGTTATAATACCAGTTTTTCTATTTTAGGTTTTGAGGTAAATTAAAAAACGTTATTTGTGTCTTGGTCAATGTTTTTTTTTACCGAAAATAATACGAGATTAAAATTTCTATGCTTAAAATTATATGCCTCATATATGACTGAAATATTTTTAGTTTTATTTGTATTTGAAATTGCTATAAACTGAGGGAAGGAACGAAGAATTACACATTGTATATTAGGTGCTTGCACAATCTCTATTGTCTCTACAAATCCGATGATAACTCACTGGTTTAATTATGTCAAGACATTTGTATTGTAGACCCACAGAAATAGACAGACATACATACATACACTTAAAAACACCCTCCTTTCTACCCCACTCTGGTCAAAAGAAAGAAAGTTCTAACTCATATCCCTAGCCACTTCAACCTATCTCCTCACATCTAATTTTCTCTCTCTCTCTCTCTTACCTGTATCTCATCCAAGTCGTCCTGACTCCGGGCATGGGCTCTCAACTCATAGCTGTACCCGGATGAAGGGGAGTTGGCGTGAGTGGGGGACACTGACAGGTTTCGTCTAGGAGGCTTCTTGGGAGGCGTAGGCTGCAAACAACGAAACTACCATTGTAGACCTTGGGACATTACTTACAATTTAAATACACCTAATCAGTAGCTCATAATCAGGGATGCAAAAATAAGTTTGGTTAAAGTACCTACCGCTTATCTAAAATGAAATGATATCTCGTCTCCGTAACCAAAGTAGGTACTTTAAAAATTCTATCTCTATTTTTTTCTACTTAAAAATAGTTACCAATTTAAAAACTTTTTAGTCGGTTAAGACCATAAAATTGACAACTGTAGTAACTTCATCAAGTCTGATTGATACCCATATTTCGTTAAATGTTGTGGGAATTTTAGTGCACATTACAAAATTATTTATCCAAAAACCTATCACGCTAGCCTGTATTCTGGAAAACTAGATGTTTAGTAATCTCTAACATTTTATCGGAAACCGTCAAAGGCCATCACCTAATGCATATTTAATAGGCAGCCTAAATTTGAATATTGTACAACCTTCGGTAATTGACGCTATTAACATACTCCACCGTGCTGTTCCATAGATCTGAGGATATTTTCCGGGGACGTTCATGTATTACGTATCTCAATTTGGGGGCCTGGTAAAATGTTATCGTTATTATAATAAATTATCATTAGTAGTATCAAGAGTAGTTTAAAAAAAATATTGGGGTCACCCCAAGGGAACCTATAATCGGGATAAATCTATCCTATGTCCTATTCCCGGATGCAAACTGTCTGTGTGCGAAGTTTCAGCTTAATCCGTTCAACGGTTAGAGAGTGAAGGACCAACAAACATCCAAACATCTTTATAAACTTTTACATTAATAATATTAGTAGGAAGTAGGATTAGTAGACGCTACATAAGTTGGGGGGTCAAAGATGGCGTTATGTAACATTGTTATTTTTTATTACAAAAAAAAATAGGGAATATTATAATTCTACTAAGATGCGAAAATAGCTACTTATTAAGGTAAAAATGGTCATTTGGGTGTTACGTAACGTTTAGGAATGAGGGGGAGAATACAGAAAAGCGTTACGGTGCGTTACATGAGGAAAAAGGGGAGTCAAAAATCTTCAAGAATTATGTTACCTATGCGTTATGTTATATTTGAAGGCTCCCTAATTTGAAGCCTCAGCTTAAAATGGCATCGGCCATTTTGCATAGAAATGGATGTTCTATATTTAGATGAGATTGTTATCGGGCAGGGAAGCGAGATAAGTGTCCGCAATTGTGTAATTGGCGATTTCAATGATAGCGAAGGGCGAAACGTGGTCCAAGATTAATTTGCCAGATTTATTATTTCACAGTGGTCGAAATTAGACCATTAAATTATAGAGTCTCTATAAGTAATAACATTGTTTATATTTAAGACTTGTATGGTGCAATGGTTACCAAGTCGATCTTCATTTCATTCAATGGGGTCCCTGAATTCGATTCCCAGTTAGGCAGAATTTTGTATAATGGATTTAAATTTCTATTCTATTTAACTAACTATAACCCATTGCGTAACATCATGCAACTATTTAACCGCCACACGATCCGGCAGTGACGACATAGCTACGACACGACAACGAACGTCTCCGTGCAGTCCGCACATCTCAATTTATAACTAAGATACCTACGTGTCTACAGATAGCTACACCGTCATCAAAATGGAAATCAATTCCAAGCATCATTATATCTAGTATTGTCGATTAATATCACTAACTTACTAGATTTACTTACTAGACTAACACACTAACACGCTAACACATTCATACCACCGCAGTAGGGTGGCCTGTGTCGTGGGTGGCATGGACAACACAAATAACACATCACTAGCACCCGTGACCCGAGAACAAACATTTATCTGTCACATCAATGTCTGCCCCGGTCGGGAATCGAACCCGGGGCCCCTCGCTCCGCAGGCAGGGTCACTACCAACTAGGATACGGGGTCGTCGAATTTCTAGACTACATTCTACAGTCCTTCAATACTAAGTATAGTCGAGTAATATTACTAACTCACTAGACTATCTTACTACTTACTAGACTATATCTATTAACTTGAGCCACTGCTAGCCCCAAGTGGTCCAAGTAACTCAATATCTCGCTGCGAATGAACGGGATGAACAACAAATTGGTAGCAGCCGGTCAGTCAATGGACAATTTTCCACATAAAAGCTCGTTAGACGATCATACGCGCGCACAAATTCCTATTATGACCCGGTCTTGTTCCTTTTGTCGTTTAATATCGTCCGTTGTTCATTTATTGTGGGTTCATATTAGTGCGGTTTCAGACTAGCGCATTTTTCTGGGCGTAAACGGTCGTTTCAGCATACACGCTTTAAAAAACCGGACGCGCGTAAACTGACATATTTCGGCGTGTTTGCTCAAACCGGTAATAGCGTTCTGTCAGTTGACAGCCTTATATGTCGCTATCTATTTGCTGTCGACTGTACAAGTTGCGCGTGTCAAAAGGCGCATCTATACTTGCCTACATAAGCTCATACGCGTGTAAAACACGCTGGTATAAAACCGCCCTTAGGATGACCATATAAAAGAAAGCCGTGGAAGCAACTCGTCAGCTCTGCCACCAGAGATTACCAATACAGGCACGACCTTCAGGAATGAAGAAAGCGTCAAAGAAGAAGAAGAATAAGAAAAAGATAAAAGTAATGGACAATGACACACAATCGAGACGAATCCAATATCACCTCATACGTTGACAACCGTCAAGTCGTTCAGTTGTAGAGCGTGACAAAAAAGGACATACATACATACATACGCTCAAAAAACATTACCCTCTTTGCATTGTCAGATGAAAATATCTACTAAACAACTATACGACCATTCCTATGCACACTAAACTATCGCAAACCCTAACCAAACCTAAACACTAACCTAGAAAACGTTGCAAATCCTATCAGCATACAAACATCAAATATCTAACGGGACGGGAAGTTGCGCCTTGCAACGCTCAAACGAACGGTACTCTATGCACCATAATCGTTTTACAACGTCCAGTACGAATATTAATTAAATAGAACTTTGCAGAATCGAAAGGACGTATGTAAAATGTAACGTCAGGTAAATGTAACGCGCCATAACGTTTTTTACCCAAATCACTAAATGACCATGTTAACGTAAAAAGGTTGTCATTTTTGCGACTTAATATAATTGTATTACCTAGTTTTTTTAGTAATAAAAAAACAATATTACGTGACGTGTTGTTCAACCCCCTTCCCCTATGTAACGCATCATAACATTTTACAAGAACCCCTCCCCAGATTGCGTTACGTAACACTTGAAAGCCCTCCAAATACACAGGACCTAAATATCATACCCGAATCGATGTTAATTTTAAACAATACGCCGAAAATAACCAAACAGTTACGCACTCATTATCCTGTTTCCGCTGTCGATCATTTCATAGAGGTGATCACAATCATTGTACTTTAAGTATTAAATAATATAGATATATCATTAAGGTCATTTATATTGACAACCCAAAATAAACTTAATTGCTTTGTATTTTAAGATCGAAATTCGCTTGCAATCTACGTGAAATAAAGTGACTGTAACCCGGTTGTAGTTACCCCCGTGGGTAATTAATTAATTAATTATTAATTTATAATTTAATTTTATGTCGGAACGGTTATTTTAAGAGAAAATGTAAATAACCGACAGTTAATTGTTCTTTTCTGAAACTTACAATTAAAATTCTAAGGAAAAAAGGATATTATCAGTTTTTCGAAACAGGTAATTAAATAATCGAGTCTCCATAGAATCACAATTAACACAAAGCAGAGCTGTTTAAAGCCGCCAATTTCCCCGAACGTGCGTACATTTTGGAGAACAAAGTACATCAAAGGGCTTGATATAAATTGGATGCGCCTGCGCACCCGTCACGGTCCTGACAGACGCATTAATACGGCGCCAACGCGCACCAAACGCCATTGATTTGTGTAAATGGGGAATGATGGGGTTTATTAACCGTGACCGATGAGGATTATTGAATACAAAGAGGGAATAATTTGAGACATATCTCTTTTATTGATCTATCGTTCAATACGTTATTAATGGCATAAGTACCCTTATATAGGTACTTGACTATTGTAATGCTGAAGAAATTTAAGGGACGATGAGGTAATTGTTAATTTACTTTCACGTAACAGTTGTTATGCTGATTTAATTTTAATTACGAATTGAAGCCTATACTAATGATAAAACTAGCTAAGAATAACATATTGAGAACAAATAAGTTGTACATCACAGCATTTCTTTTTTAAATCCCACCCAAATTCACATCAATTTCAAAGCTAACTTTACAATGAAACTTAGGTCACTGCCAAGACTTATAGCATCAAATTCTTTCATTCACAAATCTTGCTCCAAGTATTCAAACAAACGTGTTGAAAGGCCAACCCAATAATCTGTTTCTAAATATCACAAGGTTACCATTGGGATTCCTAACGCGATGAACACCAGCATACCGTGAAATATCCAAATTCATTGACCCATATTCACGGAACGCGCTTCTGTTTTTGAAAACGTAAACATTACTAAGTAGACTGCCGAATTCACCCATCTGTTGCGACCACATGTCAATATGATGCAATAAACCATATCTATAGCAATTGGGACGTGAATGAAACTGGATCTATTTCAGATATAAAAATGTATAAAAAGTTAAAAACAGAGGAAAGAATTGTCGCTTCTAATTACAATGCAGAGGAAGTCTATGTAGATGGAAATTAGGACGTTGACTTACCTATTTAGTTTCGAAAGAACAATTTTGAACACATGTCGAACAAATGAAATAACGCAAATCTGACGCTAAAAATATTGAATTAAGAAATGGAATTCGTCTGTGTTTTATATGAAAATACACGATAGGATTGTCACTTATTACAATAGAATGTTAATCACAAAACAAAGGTATGTCGATGGACATTAAAATTAAAAGTTCAATAAATTAAGGTAACTAGTAAAATACAATAGTCACCATTAAAATTTGGAAATCAAAATACAGAGAACGAAAAGTTAAATTATGTAAGATCATTTCAAGATATAAATAATAAATTAGATAAAAAAGTAGTAGAAATCAGAGCAGTGTTTAAGTCCCAACAATTTGCAACCAAACAAAACTATCACAGTCAAGCAATCTTCCAAACATTTCGCCGTATTGACGGACACACTTCCCACGTACGTGTATGATGAACTGAATTCCAGTAACACATAACGTCCCAAAATACATAATTCACGTTTAGCATTGTTTAGGCGTAAATACGTCCCGAGGCAGATATCCGCGTTGGCTACTCGCCAAACACTTCATGAAGTCCTATTTCCGTGGGTCTCAAATGTTCGACATTATCTGCGACCAATGATGTGGAAATATTCGATCTCTTGTTAATGTGCTTCATTGTTTTACTGGTGAACTATTTTATTCATCATCAGTAATACTAATCACCGTGTTAGGTGTAGAAGCAATCACTCAATCACCGTGTTAGTGTGTTGAACACAGTGGTCGCGGATTGGATTTGATTGGCAAATTAATATTTATTATGCCTTTAAAGGCATTATTGCGAACTTTATGTATTTTCTCAATGGTTTTAAAACAGATGATATTAAGACATCATTGGACGAAAATGTTTCAAGATTTTACCATAAAACATTTGCAAATCAGGGCCGATAACGACTCACATCTCAGAGATATAGAATAGATAATCATAAATCATCATTACATCATCAGTCATAAAATATCTTGACATAGTTACATAAACTTTTATCAAATTTTTATCTTTTTTAACTAATAATGACCCTTTCAAATTAAATAATTTAGATTTCATAATCGCCATAACGACACCACTTTAGAATTTTACACTAATTTCATAACCTCCATAGCAAATGGCACCTCCATTGGCGATAAAAACCATCCTAATCCCATAAACATTGTTAAAACTTTTGATCAACGGCCTTCTATAATCTTTGGAATATATTGGATGTAACGACTTAAATTACGACATAAAATTGGGTCAGCCCTTGACATATGTTAGGATTCGTTATTTTTACGTTCATTAATATAACGATAAGTCGTTAACGATTTATTTATTACGAGCTGTTGCCCGCAGCTTTGCTTGCGGAAATTATAGTTTTGCGGTGATATTTAACATCTTAAGGGTTGATTTAAAAAAATCGTTGAATTAGGTTTTTTATCCCTTTCAACCATAAACCCAAATACGAATTTGCAAACTGTTTGCTTTAAAATTTGGTTAATTTTCATACAAACTTTCATCCCCTTTTTCCCCCCCTTAAAAAGGGAATTTCCAAAAATCCGTTCTTAGTGCTCCTCTACACTCTAGTAGGAACCTCTGTGCCAAGTTTCATGCTTCTAGGTCTATCCGTCTAGGCTGTAGCGTGTCTGTCAGTCAATCAACATTTTTATTAAGTATGATGATAAGCCTTATGTCAATATACGATAAGGTAAACATTAATTTTGTAATATACATTTAAGTTAACCAGCATTAAGTGAAAACGACAGTGACTTTAAGTTATAAAAAACATTGTCAGTAATAAAAATCATTGCTATTACAAAAAAAAAAATCAATTGAACTTACATAGCATTAACACATCGGTCATCCCATACACTTCACAACACACACACACTCACATATTTTACCTACACACACAAAAAAATCGTAAAAATACACTCAATCTTAATTTACCACGACCGGCCGAGACAAACACGAAATAACAGAGGAATTTACGCAATTATTTTCGCACCATCTACACATATTACACTAATAACAATAATAACACTATCAGAAAATAACACGATGTTATTATTGTTATAACGGGTCGGATTATCGATATATAACAAGGCGATCGAACGAACGCATGCCTCGATGCTACGCGACGCAAAGACTGACCGCCCAATTCTTAGCGACGCGTTCACCGCTTAGAACAGTACGTCTCCAACACAAGACATGTGTAACAATTTATCATCGTGAATTACTACAATTGCTCGTAACAGTTTTTTATAATAATTTTATTGGAATCCGCGCTCTTTTTTATCAACGCCTACAGGCATAACAAGTTAAAAAGCAAGTGGATTGCGATGTATTTTGCCGTTCTTCAACTATAATTTTGTCATTGGTAAAACATACTAAAAGACTGGGCAGACTTTGTTCTGCAATATATCTTCCCTCTTGCAGTTTGGTTGAGCCTTTAATTTTCCAAGTCAGATACTAAAGGTACCTTTAGTAAATGCTCATCAGACAACTTTTGCTATGACGTTTCAATAACTTTAAAACTTCGGATGGTCTACACATCTAAGAATTCTCCATAAAATTCTCAAAGTGTAAAGTCTGCCATTCCGCACTTGGCTAGCGTGGTGGACTATAGTCTGTACTCTCATTGTAAAATGAGACTCGAGCCCAATACCGAGACAATTATGGGATAAAATAAATGAATAATATGAAACCAATCAGCAATTTATTGACACATGGTAATATCATCGGGAATCCCACTTGCCAAATAAGTAATAACGAAATATTTATAAACAACCACGATGAAACAAACAAGTAAACAATTGAACGCGTCCAACCAGTAGCACAATTAATGACGTAAATTCCGGTTTAAGTCCAACCACACCCGACCATATGGAGTGGATTAACATCACGATGATTATTCATTTTCTCACGACGTTTTTAATTATTTATAGCGGCGCTAATTCTTACCATTACAATACTGACAAAGAAATGCCACTTGTTAAGACTAATAATTATATTAACGCGACATAAACTGTTCGTCACTGAAAAAATACGGGTAATATTTTCTCGCAAATGTACCTCAATGTATGCCTTACCTTACCGTCAAATCTAATAACAATTTACTGAAAGAATTCCTCATTTTCCCACAGCATTTACACCATCAATTAATAAACTCGTCGGTCACGTTAGATTCCGTGACGATTAATAAATTCTTATTAAATAACTAAACGTCGCGTGACACAAAGCAACAGGTCACGGGTGTGTCCTTAAATTTGTTTTGTAGCCAATAAATTGCGTTTGATTAACCTAATTACTTATTCAGGTCAAAACAACTTAAACGTGAAACTTTTAAGCTAATTTAAAATTGGTATTGGCGCTTGCTATAAGCGAGAATTAATGGTTTTTCACACGACACCATAAGAACGAATTAAGTAGATTAGTAAATAAATTTAGATGTAGGACTTTAACCTTCCTTTAAAGATATCACATATAGGTGAGATTACACCTGCTTGGGGTGTTTTTTAACCGATTTCAAAAAAGAGGTTATCAATTCTACATGTAT
>LGAG01001106.1:165234-175357 GCA_001278395.1 Lerema accius | reverse complement strand
CAAGCGAAGCACCAAGCGACACATCCACCCCCGGAACACCACTGTCACCCTCGCACTCGGAAGACGAACTCACCGACCCTACGCTGATTCCGCTCTCGAACTTTCCACTCTCACAGTTCATCGACGTATTCGCGTCACTATCCTCCACCGATTCCTCTATCACACATGCCGATTCCTTCGAATTCCTTGTACCGAATCTGAAGGAATCGCTTTGGACCCATGGCCTCTTCGACTTGCTGACGTCGGATTTGATCGTCTCCGCGTCGGAAGATTCCTCGTCCGAGTGCAAGGTGTTGTCGTCGGAATCCTCCTCGGAGGATTCTTCGATACACGTCTTGAAGGACGTATCAGACATAATAGTAACATTTGAGTAACATGACTTTAAAGACCAATGACCAGAGTGTTCCGAGGAGCTCGACTTTCGCAGCGCTGTATGCGAATCAGAAGCACAAGAAAGGTTAGCGCTCGCCGATGTTGAAGTTGAACTATTCAAGGATATTACATCAGATATATCCTTGATAGAATAAGGGCGATCAGTTGATGACAGAGTAGAAGGCGGTGACATGGAAACATACATATCGGTAGAATTTTCTTGTTGCGGAATATTAGTGACGGGATCTTTAATTATATTGACTACTGCATATGGCTCTTCCAAATTAGATGGAACTGACTTAATTTTGTTTAAACCCATTTTTGGGGTTGTCGAAGAAGGCGAATAATCAAGCGTTATATCTGGCGTCGATATGCTTCTCTTTACAACGGAAAACTTTACAACTAAATTATTTGGTGATTCGCGTTTCGACGTATGCAATGCACAGTTTCCTGAATCACAAAAACAACGGAAGGATGAAGAGACCATTTCAACTTCATCTTTAAGTGCATCCAAGTCAATGGTAACCTTATCTTCTGGTTCTAAAGGATGAACGTTCAATAAATCTTCAGCGCTCTTATGATGTTTTGGTGGCGTGGGCTTACAAAAACAAATGGCAGTTTCAAAGTAACTGTCCCTTGTATTATTTGGTACTTTAGAGAATGGAGGCACATCACTACTATATAAAGTTTCTCTGTTAAATATATATATGAATTCTTGTACTGTAGGAGGTTTATAAATACAATGACCTGTTCCTCTGATATGATAGTGCGCCAGAGTGTCCTTTGAAACTGAATTGTTCCATAGAGGCAAATCTCTGCCGTTGTATTTTTTGTCGACTTCAATGTTAGTAAATGTTTTATGTCTGAAAAGGACTTTTTTCTTAACGGGGCTTTCAGGTTTCTTTGGAGGTAATGTACCAGTCATAGATAAATAAATAGGTTTAGAATCATTATCATAACTGCAATCGACATTCTCAATAGCACTTGCTTCTGTCGAATCAGAATCGTTAGATTCAGTTCGATGAATGCTAGATTTACTTGTTTTAGATGAAATGGTAATCTTGTTGCTGTGTCGGAACGACCTAGATTTTTCTGAGAGTAAGATGTCTTCTAAATTAGTTTCATCGATCATCGAGTCAGAAGACAATGTAGAGGACCTACTCACGCTTGGAGAGGAATCTAAGGACTTATTTTGAGAGATTAGGATACTTCTTGTTGGAGGTGTAGGAGCACGTCTCTCTCGTTTCACAGAAACATTTTCATATGTCGCAGTTTTCTCTTCATTTTCATTTGATATTTTCTTAGGTATATGAGTTCTTTGTGCAGGAGTTGGACGCCTACCAGTACTATTACTTTCTATAACTACATTTTCATAAATAGAATCACTTTGAAGTATTGTCACATTGGACCGAGGAGGAGGTCTGGGTATACTTAATTTACGTTCTGATTTGTCTTGTGATTCAAGAACACAGCTATTCGTCATAAACTCATAGGATTCGTAGCACTCATTAACAAAATTTGCTGATTCAAGGGATACATCTGAAGTGGTCGAAATACGATTCGTATTTTTTCGTGGTTCAAATATATTTAATTTAGGGTCATTATTAATAGCTTCAACAGGTTTTCCTACTTTATTTTCTATAACATTGGTTATTTCTGTTGTTTTAACAGGTTCTGCAACAGATTCACGCGAATCACTAAGTTCATTGTTTTCGGAAATATTAGGGAGTGATGTTTTAAATCCTGGGCAACTTCTATTACTTCTATTTACAGTTGAATCTCTATTTAACGTTCCTAGCCTATCTAAAGATATAGTATCAAATTCATCATTGCAAACTATTTCGCCAGATTCTTCCTTCTTCGACAACATCTTGAAAAATTTACTATTACCAATAAGCAATGTATTTGTACTACTTTTATGGTCGGTTAATTTTGACTTGACATCGACATTTGGTTCTAACCCCGAACTATTGGAAATATTAGGAGCTGAATTGAATTTAGCTTTAAGGCCCAAGCATTTTGAGGCAAGCTTTTTGACAAAACTTTGAGAAGGAGTTTTGGTTAGTATAGATGAGGATGGAGAAAAAAAGCTTTCAGTTTGGTTAGTATTTTTCTGGGTCTCTGGGGCTTTCCTGTAAAACACATAAAGCAACAAAGATAAAACAATATGCAAATAAATAAAAAACGTAAAAATTAAATGTGTTAGTAAATGTATCTAAATCCACCACCATCTTAGTATAACGTAAGTCTAATTCCAGTCAATAAATAATTGTGATATTTGATTCGCTTTTTTTCTAATAATACTCCTAAATCTAGATTTTTTTTCCACGTACTCTACTATAGCTTTATTTTTCTCTTTGTCAAAAGTATACTGCACTTTTTCGATGTTCTTTCCAGGATTTTCAAATGGAACAAAGGTAAATTGTCCCATATCTACATCATCATTCTCAGTTTCAGTATTTCCGTATGTGCCATGTTCAGGTACGTGTGAATAAATTTCTTTTAATTCTTGCTGATTTACAGTTTCGTGGCAATAACAGGGTATTTTTTCAAAAGGAATTGAACTTTTAACAAATGGAAATGCATGATTGTTAAGACAGTCTGGATTTATATCATAAATGTACTCTTTATCTCCCATATTATATTTACAACCAGGGTCACCTCTTAGATGAGAGGTCAAGAGTCTTTGGCATGCAGTACTTTGTTCCGGAATGTTGTTGTTCATAGTCTTGCCTCCTTGTACATACTCGTACATATCTTTAGTAAGAAAACTTCTATCATCTGTGTTACCTGTGCCTTGTCCCATATCCATATATATCGACTGGTCTACATTTGCATAAGGCGGCGTTTTAGGCACAGTACTATATATGTTGCCATTCGATATATCAGAATCAGATACCAAACGTTCAGGATATCCTGGTTTAGGTATTTCTTTATTATCATTATTGACGTAGCCCTCAGTTTCACTTTTTCTTTGAAAGCGATTTAAAACTGGTTTTGGACTAGGATTTATAGTACTTTTTACAGTAGCAGATGGAGATTTATTGACGCTAGAGCGATTGCTTTGCAAGTTTTCATAAAGTTTACTAGTCGAACGTTCGCCTTGGTTTGAACTTCGATGGTATTTCTTATGCCAAAATTCTAAAAACTGTAATGTTACGGGTGGATCGAAAATAGACTGACCAATTGAAGGCGACAATACCGGACTTCTTTTTATGTCCTGTATCCTTCTGACATGAACATTTTCAGGGAATTTAAACGAATTCGTACTATCAGAGTTCGATATTACGTTAGAAACATTATCTTCATGGAGGTTACCAACGGTTGGGTTAATCCACGAAGCAGTCAAGTTAGATATAAAGCGAGGCGACGTATTTGCGGAAGCAAAAGAACTTGTAGACCTGTAAATTCAATTTCATATTCATTTGAATGAACGTTTGCGTGGTAATTTTAGAATAAGATTTCATACTTCGTGTCCGTTTATTTGTGAACAAAAATAGTGAATTTATTGTACTATAAAATATAATGATGTATGCCTTAATTTTCTTTCTTTAAAATTGTTTATTTATTCGCAGCCAGTCCTTTGGCTGGCATCAAAGGACGTCGGATACGCCAGTAATTTCCCCGTGTCGTACAAACTTGTATACCTGACCGTTTCTAGATAAAAATCAAAGGCTCGGAAGATTTTAATGAGGCCCTCGCATTGACAGTTTTTGTTTTGTCTTCGCCGTTAAAAGGAGGAGCGCACATTTTTCTCTTGGTAAAACGACGCGTATTGTTTGTATCTTTTAAATAGTATTTCGAGGAAAAGGTGTTTATTATTGCTTTGTTTTTTTATGCAAGACTGATAAATTAAGCTAAGGCGAGGTTTTTGGTTTTTAATAAATTTTTGAAAAACCCATTATTGCCTTTTAACTTTAGGTATAGGAGTATATTACATAACTCAGATAAAGATAACTTAAATGTTCGTAAACATCGTGTATATTTCGTATTTTTTGTGGCATGTAAGTTTCGGTAAGTTACATAAACGAAATTATTTTTTTTTATTTTTTGTTACTTGCAATCACTGCAACAAATATATTTAAACAACGAATCCATTACTCATCCCAATATATTCAAAAAATATTTTTCAATAGGTACTCTCAAACATACCCGCCTACTCTCTTTAACGGGCACATGTAATTGAAAACATAAGATAAAGCGATTCGAAATCCACACGCTCATTACCGCGAATTATTCGGAGGCCGCCAAAGGCCTCCGCGACACCAATCAACAGTTCAAAGGTGTGACACCGTGTGTCATAATTGAGACGTTCTCCAATTAAAACCGAATATATAGTCAGCGGGAGCATCTTTGAGTAATTAAAGGGCGGAGATACCTTTAAAGCGTCCACGGACGGTTAGAGAAAGCCTCTAGTTATCCGAGACGCGAGGTCGCTTTAATATCTCTCAAAGGCGCGTCCCGTTTGACACGAATTTCAACGTAAGATGTTTCAGCGCATGCAGTGTTATTAAAAAGCGGGAACGAAAACCAACCCTTAGTGTTAAATAAAATAAAATGTGATTTTAATCGTATTATAGGTGTGTTAATAATCTTAAATATTAATTTTGAGTAATAAATAATAATAAGAGTTAATAACTTAAGACTAATCTATTCTGCTCTAAAGCTTCATAATACTGCTATCTGGCAATAATAACCACGACATATGGCTTAACTAACACACTTAACTAACGGTCACCCATCCACATTCTGACCGCGCCCGCAGTTGCTTAACTTCGTCGATCACATAGAAACAATAGTCGCCGCTAAAATAGACCTTATGTAGTAAGAAATAGAACTCACGAAGCTCGCATCGAATCGGTAACGGAGTATCCCGGGTAGTCAGATGGACTGCCCGGTATCGGGAAGGGCGGTAGGTCTTCTTCGCTTTCGTAATTATTCCTCTTGCTTTCGTATTCTGAAAAAAACAACTAGAGTTAGAACTAGAGTACTTACTCTAGTACTTATCTCCTAATGACGTCTATCTATTTTATAACAAATTTTATGATTTGGTTTAAGTGATCGCTGGTTTATTTTCAGTTTTAAATGTATAGCATATTGTATTTCTGTGTCGTCCATGGCACCCACAACACAGGGAATCCTAATGTGGGGCTATGCGTGTATAGCGTTGAAAAAATGACAACGCTATAATGTAAATTGATGGCTGAACGTGAAACTAGTATTTAAACTCATATATGTATACCTAGACCTAGATTATATTATACTTTAAACACCCTAACGAATTAAACTAAACTTCCCACACTAACGAATTAACGACAACTAATATTCTCATTAGAATCTATTACTAACAGGACGTAATAACCAACTAACAGTCCTCTAAGTCCTCTTACTCCTACTCGAAGTTTGTTACGATTTCCATGGGCAGGGGTTGTTGGCACTGTCAGCTCGTTTGCTATCTTAAAACTATCAAAACCATAAAAAAACGTCATACCTCTTATAACCCTTCTAGTGTGTCGTGTTGCCTCAGCAGGATAATCAGCAAGGATCATATAGACAGTCTTATTGTTGCCATCAACGGCTGTCAAATCAGCTCCCTTTGCCAGTAAAATGCGTACTACTGACGACTTGCCGAAGCGAGCTGCTTCATGCAGCGGTGTGCCCTCCAGGGTACGAATGTTGGGGTCGAAGCCCGCAGACAACAGGATTGCGACCACATCCCTGTTGATAGGAAATTAAAAGTTTTTTTTTTGTTTTTGCTTAAAGAATGGTAACCAATCAATGTTATGTTCAATCAAATATGTCTACTTTCAGTGTATATGTCTATATGCTAGTATGTATATGTCCAAATATGTACAGTTCCCTGAATGTAAAATTAAGTAAAAATAGTTAACATACTAATTGATTGCATGTAAATTCGGTGGAGTATTGTAGATCACGAATAAATAAAATGTTTTCTTCAAATAATTATTCATAAAAAAACTAAAGCCTTTTTTGGGGGTTAGGGTAACAAATTCGTAACAAAACAAACCTAAAAATACAGACTAAACTAAAACCAGTCCACAACTCTACAAAATTGTTGCGAAAATTCGTAAAATCACTCATTATTTATTATTGTCAAAATAAAAAGAAGCAAAACAATATATCCCCGCATTATTAACGGCGATCGGGTACTATGGATGCATATTCATGAACAAATGGCACTAACGAATCCACTCGACAATGCATGTTGCCTGTTTTTTCAACGCGAAAATGTAAAATACGAGAAACTGTAAAATATAGAAATGTTTTCAAAAAAAATTTGAACATTCTATATTATTTGCAGTTGGATGGAAACTACATTCAATGTTACTACGAAGTTCACAATGCATAAACAGAACCTCTCCCGGGGTAAATCAGCTATTTTACGGGGTAACGATAGATGTAAAATACAAAGATACCGAAAAAAGTAACATGTTTTGTTATAATAACATTTTTAAGATGGGGTAAAATCAGTTTTCGTCATAGGTCACAGGGGTAACAGTATTGAAAAGATTAGAAACCACTGGTTTATAGTATAGTTCAGTTCCAGTACGATTTAGTCTTTTTCGCATTATTATGAAAACAATGTTCGTATATTAGTACTTTTTAATATTAGACACGCTTGAAAATCTGTCAACTCTGACATCATCGCACAAAACAAATTCTTCCGTAGTTTAATATTATGCAAATAACCGTCGCAAATATTATAATTTAAAAGAAGTATAACTAAATAATGAGTACATTAGAAATAATAGTTAAGACGTTAACGGCATACTTTTGCTACAGTACCTATTCAAAACATATTTTTCTGGAAAATTTTATTTTACGTAAGAAAATATTCGCTTTTCTCTATCACAACTTCCAATGTATAATAATGAATATAAAATAACTGCATTTTGAATCATGATATTAAGACCTTCCTAAAAACAGCTCAAGGTAAAACTAGAATTATTTAAGCCAATTTTAATATGATTTTTATTTCATTCAAATATTTTTAAATAGCCTGAAATGTCGTTCACCCACATCAATTACCCCACCAGTAATCATCACCACACAAACCGTTCCCGAAACTCATTGATACGTCGACGTAATGTAGATAGCAGACAAAAGGCACTGGGGCGTTATAACGAACGTCAAGAATATGAATATGAATCGTTTGTTGCACGTGTGCGGCCCTCTTTACCTCAACATTAGCATGCATCAATATTCAGCGACAAATAGCTCCGTGCATGTCATTTAGCGCAGGGGTGACCAATTTTTGTTGGACCCCGGCCCGCTTAAAAGGGACTTGATACCGTAACCTAGATTGCTAGAATTAGGTAGCTTTTTCTGATTATTCTTCATAAAACTATCGATTTTTTTTAAAAGGACTACATTATATAACCAACATTATTTGCTGACAGTGAAGCTTTATTCTTTCATTGCAAAGAAGAAAAAAAAAACTTGACAATTTACGTGTACCCTGATATTTTTATGACTATAGACTACCTACCTAGAACCCTTACAGATTACATACTTTCCTATAATTATTGAATAGGTGGGTAACATAAGATTGCGGCCTCTTTACTTTCTACGGCGAACACTTGAGAACCCCTGATAATACGTATTGGACGATCTATGGGACAATATGCTGGCAGTTTGGACGATGTTAGAATATTTATGTTATGGTGTTCAACAAACAAATCTTTTATAGCAAATAACTTATAAAAATAGAACAAATAGGTAATAATTAATAGAATAATGAAAAACTCGAATGCTTATTTTTTTATTAATTTGTAGTTCTGTAATAAAAAAATTATAAATTGCCGATATCACTCTCACAATCGATACGAATCTAATGACAACTTACTAGTTGAAATTCATAAAGCCGTTTAGGCTCTAGAGCGTGCCAAAAAAGCAACATACATACATACCCTTAAAAAAACATTACTCTCTTTCTATCACAGTGAGGTAAATAACAAACAGTAAATCGTAAAATCTCCCTTCACCATTCTACACCAACCAATACAGAATACTCACTTGTGTCCATTCTTGCTGGCTCTATGCAGCGGAGTGGAGGGGAACACTCGTCCTCTGCTGTTGGGGAACTTGTACTGCTGCACCAGCAACGGCCGCACTAGCAGCAAAGTCTGCACCGTCTCCAATCTGATTGACAATCAATACTAATGTTATAGCAGTGATAGCTTGATACGTGATCATCACTTGGTTTCAAACCCCACGGCACGTATGTCGCATCTCTAATTTAAAAAGTTATGTGCGTATTAGATACTAATTATCACTTGCTACGGTGAAGGAAAACATCGTGAAAACCTGCACGCCTGAGAGTTCTCCATAAAGCTCTCAAGGTGTGTGAAGTCTGTCAATCCGCACTTGGCCAGCGTGGTGGACTATGGCCTGTACCCCTCACACTGTGAGAGGAGACCCGAGGCCAGCAGTGGGACAGTTATAGGGTGTATTAATGATGATGAAAAGTATGATAACAACAGATACACAACTAAGATATCTTTGAATATATAGACTAACATTTAAGCCCCTTGTCTTTTTGGTCTTATGTCCATTCTTTTGCCATTTTGCTAAATACGAGTAAAACCGAAGTTAGTAACAATATGAGTTACTCAAACAACGTGCTTAAACTAAATAAACGTGCGTCGGTTTACGCTAATTACGTGATATCAATCAAGTTACACAATCTTAACCATTAATTAGCACACAACAAAGTTAATGATATCTTTTCACGGTAGCTACATTCAACAGTTTAATGTTACTTTATTGTTAACGAGAAATCTGACTATTCGGGCTATAGCGTAGCTTTAATATCTTAATTGTATCTATTACCCCCGCAGGGGGGAGCCAGCTATTCTACGGGGGTAATGAAAGACTTGATTGAATGAAAGATTATTAGGATCGTAAAATAAAAAAAATACAGAAAAAAGTTACTTGTATTGTTTCTTTTGACAACGTTTTAAAGACGGGGTAAAATCAGTTCACCTTATAGGTCATAGGGGTAACGATATTGTAAGGTAAGGAACCACCAATCTATAGATTACACTACACATATACTCGTATGTATACAACCTAACATTATAAGGTAAGAGTACGTAGCTATTAAAAACGAAGTAGGTTCATACATGAGTTTAACTACTGTTACTCTCTATTCTGTGTCTTAAGTACTGGAGTACATACTACAACTAACGTTGCCAGATTTTTTTGTAGCAAGTCGGAATTATCTAAATTTTTGAGTGAAAAAAGCGGGATTCTTATGTCGAAACCGGGACATATTAAAAAAGTATATTTTCTGAAGTTTTAACTTATAATCGGGGCAATCCAAAAGCGGGACGTCTCACAACCCACCTGCCATACTGCGCGGCTAGATCCAACGCAGTTTCCTGGTTGATGTTCTGTATGGAGACGTCAGCGCCCCTGGCGACGAGCTGTGACACTATACACTCGTAGCCGGACTGCGCAGCTATCAACAACGCTGTCTCCGAGTTCACAGTCTGTTGACAACGACAAATATTGTAATAAATAAAATAAACGCTAACACACTCATACCCCCGCACTAGGATTCCCTGTGTCGCGGGTGGCATGGACAACACATCACTAAAACCCATGACCCGAGAACAAACATTTATCTATCACAAATATCTGCCCCGGCTGGGAATCGAAGCCGGGACCCCTCGCTTCGTAGGCAGGATCACAATCAACTAGGCTACGGGGTCGTCGTATTATTATT
>LGAG01001106.1:128272-148523 GCA_001278395.1 Lerema accius | reverse complement strand
GAACTTATCATATTAACAGACCAGGTTTGATTCTCTGCAGAAACAACTTTTATGTATAAGAGAAACATTCATGCCAAATTGTGTTTTTCATTGCAAATTTCTTTACTTCTTCAATACAAAGTACATAAATCTGAGTCATAAGGATGGGCCTTACTATAATTAATTTATGTGACTTGACAATATTGGACATAATTAAAAAATAAAATTTAAATAACTTGAAAATTTCAAATGACTCAAGCATAGCAATAATGACCGACTTTTGATGTAAGACAATAGAAAAATTTACCGTTTTAATTAACTGCATTCTATATAATTAAAGCATTCTTTGCATATTTTATTCTATTCTTTAGGTGTTTGAAACCTATCTAGCCTTAATTATGACAATTCACAGTTATAGATACAATGAGAATCTTTTCATAACAATTTCACTGACAATAATTTTACTAACCATTGTGTTAACAACAATATTGGTAGCTTGTCGAGTATCTACGAGTTAATGTAATTTATTTAAAAACATAATTGGTATAATATAAATTTATCTTGGTCGATGGTAATGACATATACAGGTTATATATTATTATCAATTCATCTAGCTTACTATAACCTGCTGGAAATGTCAGATAACAACAATAGGTAGCTCTGAGTTGTAGGTAATCTTGTTTAGTGAAATCAGATATCACTTTTAATCACATAATCCTCAATACAAAGGTTTCAAAATCTATGGAATAACATCGACACGACTTCTTGGTCTGTCCCAATTATTCTCACCCAAAACTCCGGCCAGAAGATTGATTTTAAAAGTCGGGCTAAAACACACATTTATGTGAACATTTTTTAATTTTTTCCTTTAAACCAAAAACCGAAACTAAACAATGCAACTGACAGACATCTGAAACATAACAAACAGCAATAGTACCAACTTTATAGATGTACGTGGAAATTCTATAATGCTGCTAATAGTAAGTTAACCTAGTGTCCTACATTATAAATAAAAAGCCCTTTTATAGCGTGCACATGAGATTCATGATTCTAAAGTAGGCAAGGTAAACAAGTTGGTTATTGAAATCATCATGTAATTATAAGTATAGGCATTTACGTTGCACAGCAATATTTTTTTTTTTGTTTTTACCAATAGCTGGGGAACTGACTGCTCATAAAAGATAATTTACCATGAAGTTTTATATTTTGTTTAACTTTTTCTATGGAAATGGCTAACAAAGACTAATGGCTTAAAAATTAAGCATGAATATGTCTAATAGTATGTAGGATGGAAATGGAAGTAAGGATTAGAAGAGGAATAACTAGTCTCTGTCAGGAGTCCTGTTATGACACACGTATGGATAGTTACTAACACATTACTGACACAAGTATGGATAGTTTATTTTAGGTATAGGTTAAGACTTACTAACATAGTTTTAAGTAGAATTGTTACTAACACAAATATGGATGTATGAATGTCCGAATTAAAAATAAATTGTTATTATTATGAGCTGAGTCATCATTATAACAGTAAATAGGCTTTTAGTTAGTATGATTCCTATGAGATGGAATCGTAAATTAACTCAATATTATTATTATGTCATTGTAAATTCAAAATAACTAGTTTATAATATTATTTCATGTCATATCCGATGTACTAATTATATGAATGTTTTGAAAATTGATTGTTGGAAATTCCCCAGTAAATTAATACTTCTCTACTTTAAAAGTTTATAATAACAGTACAAACTCAATCCTCTTTGATTCATTCATAAAAAATATACTTACTTATTAATTTTGTAAGATCTAAATATTGGAATAAATCTAGATCATTATTACTTAAATATTTTTTTTAAATTGGCGAAAATGTTATAATAGGTACATCTGTTTGTCACTATGTGTACAGAGGAAAAAGCATTGAGGAAAATATGAACATAGTTAAATACAATCACTGCTCATAAATACAATAGCTTAGATTCCATATGTTATACAATCATAATTCTAATACATTTAGAAGACTAGAACATTATTTTAACGTAGTTTTTTGAATACCATGTTTCATGAGGGAGTTATTTACTTGCCCACGATAGATCGAGAATAAGCCAACCTTGTCCAGTTACTACATTTAGCAATGGTCTGTCACATCCGACTAATGGAGTATTTAAGTGAGAAACTACATTGATAATATTCCTTGCGATAACGACAATCGCGATAATTCTAAACATATATAGGTAAACATGAACAATCTCATTGCTAACAATGACTTTTTATAGTAACATTCAATAAGTGCATTAGATTTTTATTAGCTGACAAGGTAAAGGATAATCTGAACTATAGAATAGGGTCAAGGGTTAGCTGGAAATACTAAAAAACATGTAAAACACGCACCTTGGAAATGGACCACTCCTTTTCGTTATTTGTGCTATTATCTTCTCCACACACCGTTCGTCCCCCTTACGCGCAGCGTCCAATAACTCTTGTCCTCTTCCCATGTCCCATTTAATGGCTATTACCACTCACAAAAACTAACACAAACTTCAATCATTTCAATTTTTTCCACTAGACTTCACTACACTACATTACAACTTCATTGATCGCGCCGCCATGTTCTACATTTGGACGTAAAGTGCGCTCTAGCGGCCGGCGAAGGAATCGATTGAGATTGAACTCTTCGCACTTGGCACTATACGTCACGTATGAATGTAAAAACCGTTTTGAACAACGTTTATATAACTTTTAGAATAAATTTTATATAAGGTATTTATGTGCCTAAACACGTTAGTTTTGGTAGTAAAATAAATCCCCAGTATAATTTCAAGTAAAAATCGCCATTCAAAGTAGCCCATGACCTGAAGCAAAAAGAAGAGTATTCGTATCTCTTTCACACTCATAGATAAATCGTATCCTCCTATTCATTCGATGCAATCAGTTGTTTGTCTTTGTTCACTTGAGTGAGTGACTTCAGTTTGAAATAAAAGGTATTCTTACGTGAAATCACATAATAATCTTAGCTTTTTGTAACATTTAAAGGCAATTTCATGTACATACATCCCTTTTTTTGTGCATTGAGTTTAATTTCTAATTATTGAAACTGCGCGTCAATATTGGGGTTACGAGTGAAAAATCGATTTTCCAAACGGCTAACGCAAATGTCAAATTGAACAGCTGATGATTCAGTGACAGCTCGGATTGAAAAAAAACTTGTGTTATTTAAATTTTTTTGTTGTATTGTTTGTTGTTGTGTTAGTTATGATTATGGTTGTGTACAGTAGAAGATATTAATATTTGCTAAAAACAAATCAAAATGCTATCTCAGGGATTCTTGCAAGTATTATTCTTGCTTTTATCCCTTAATTACATCACATCAACCTACGGGCAAAGTAAGTAAATAAGCATAATATCTAACTTCGTTTTAATACTTTAAAATTATTAGAGAAACGCACCTATAAATTGTGTTATCTGACACAGTTCGATTAATGTAGCCATAAAATAAATCTATGCAGTGACTCATTTTAATGCGAAAAACTACCTGATAAGATAGGTATTGTAAGAAAATGGTCCAAAATTTTTTTTTTAGATGCCAGCATAACAATACCACTGAATAAAACCCTGACATGGGCTGACAAAGAACTATACGGGGGTTTTATAACCCTAAATGCATCATCTACTTTGCAAGTTAATTTGGCTGAACCCAATAAATCGGTTTCATTTGTGATATTTCAAGTGCATAGCCACTTGCATAATGTGACATTGTACAATAACACATTAACGCCCCAGTCTATGGTTGTGGGAACGAACCTTGGATTATATTCGTCGGTTAAACCTGCATTTGACACATTTTATGTAATCAACCAGAATAAAATTGATGTCAAGATATACATAACTGTGCATGGTTATGATAAGAATGGTATGTATGTACTTCTGATATTTTCATTTTTATTGCTTATTCGTATACATTATTGAAAGCATATTTTGTACTACAAGTAAGTTGTAATACTTAAATGGAAGATATGAAAAGAATTGTATTGAAATCCTTAGAGAAAAAATGAGACAGCGAATAAAAATTATAAAGACGATAAGGATGCATGTAATGCAGAGTGGAATAATACAGTCTTACATAATTTAATAAGACAAAACCTTTCAGATCCGATACCAGGTGGATGTAATATGGAATTCCCAACATCCATTGCTCCGTACATACAGACGTACATTAATAAAGATTTCTTGTTAGTTGATTTGGTAGCTGCAAAAGACATTAAGGACAAAACCTGTCGAGCCCTCAATGATGTTACAGTGGTCTTTTATAAAATGTATTTGCCAGAAAGACGTACAATCAATGAAGAATCTTACTTCAACGGGATTCAAACTATGTTGACGTTGGATAAAATTGTCAATAATGGGGGCTTTGTGAGTTGACTCTTATAAGTAAATACTTTAAGTTATTTTTTTAAATAACAAGGGCTTCAATTGAATCAGTAGAATGAATTTTAGTACTTTTATTGTGTAGTATGAAGATTTGTTCTTGAATGATTTGTTGCAAAGTTAAAGTTTAAGAGCTGTTTCGAGGGAATTCATTGATACTTTTTTTTCTACATCAGGGACCTTCAATTTTCAAATATGTTAATTATGTACTTATATCACTATATTGTAAAATTTTGCTATGACGGTGTTTCAGTAACTCTAATAGTTTAACTAATCCCTTGAAGTATTTCAGCAACAGCACCACCTACCTGGTTCAACTGTGGTCCTGAACCAAACTAGATCTCTTTTGAAATACATCACAATTTTTTAATAATAATTGATCCCAGCCCTTTAGGAGTTTAGTGACAAATACACATACGTTAAATTTTTATAGCAATATTTAGAGATTATTATTGTTATTATTTACACAAAGTGACAACCCTATTAGATCCCAGAAAACAGCGAGCACATGCGTCGAAGGCTCGCTACGTATCACGGAATGGGCGTCGTGTTTGTGGCTATTGCGTACAGCAATACCAACAAGTCTGCTTACTCGGTGTATGTTCCCAGTGCTGTGTATAGCTGCAATCCTTTGGAGGAGGGAGACTGTGATAGATTAGGTGAGTACAATATCTGTAGACTCTGTTATCGCCTCTGTTGTAACATGTTACTCTGTGGATATGTTAGGCTCACTGATTTAAGGGCTATCGTTATCGTTACATAGAATATTGAGAAGTAAGAATTCTGTTTATGAGCATTGCTAATAGGAAATAAAAAGGCAGCTACCCGAACCTTAGAACTGCGAAAATGTGGACCTATTTAGTAAATACTTTTATTTAAGATTCAAGTGTCAATCAACTTACCTTTTAAGTCCACACAATGACATGCCTATTAAAATTTTGTAATGTCCAAAAATTCCTCTGTACTTAAGATATTTATAGAGAAATCTACCAATAATTTACCTTTTTCTATTCCTTTTGCTTTCGTGATCGGCTGGCGATACCTATCATACCTTTCCCTCTAGACCCTACTATTGTATCAAATCCTGCTAAAATACAAAAGCTTAGAGGCTGCAAGTTATGGAGGATTGTTACTCCCGAAAACCCCCAATGCCATTCACCTAATATTTGTAGTTTCTGTGGTCTCTTGAGAACGCACCGGTCTCTCCTTTCATAAGGTCAATGGCCTCTTAATTTCCTTAAAAACCTAAAACAAATTATATAATGTATTTACTACAGATTTTAAGATATTTCCACAGACAGCGCTCTAACCTTGATCACGTGTATATGTCTATACATCATTGGCTTCGTGCTGTGTTTCTTTGGCCACTACTTCTTCAAGGCGGAAATGTTTTTGATGGGGACCTTGAGTGGTGTGGTCGTCACCTACATCGTCATCTCTTTGATAGCTGCCGTAGAACCACATGGTGAGTTTCTTGTCTTGAAAAACAATACATTACAAAAAACTACCTACACTACAGTTGTAATATAGTACAATTTAACGACCCTGTTGCCTAGTTGGTAGTGACCCTGCCTGCGAAGCGAGGGGTCCCGGGTTCGATTCCCGGCCGGGGCAGATATTTATGTGACAGATAAATGTTTGTTCTCGGGTCATGGGTGTTAGTGATGTGTTATTTGTGTTGTCCATGCCACCCGTGACACAGGCAATCTTACTGCGGGTGTATGAGTGTGTTAGTATATGATACAGTACAATATAATACAATGACGCAATGGTTAACATGCCGGGGCGTCGTCCAGTGGGTCCTGGGTTCGATTCCCAGCAAGGCAAAAAGGCGAATAATGTATTCAAATGTCTGATCATAGTCTAGGTGTATGTCATTTTTCTATTTTTTTTGTCTATGGTACCCACAATACAGCATCTATAACACGCGGATTGGAGATGAATTCAAAGACATAATCACCTTTTGAAATCTGTCAAGTCATACAGACTATTATTATTATAGTCAAGTCATAGAGCTTTCCAAATAAATGGACATATACTTCGTTTTTTCGTCGTGATTTCAAAACTACACAATTTTACAGTGTATTTTTATTGTAATTATCGATTAAAAAAAAGACAAAATAACAAAAAAGTTAAAGAATATACAATAATTTAATGTTAAAACAAATTTCTGTATAAGTACTTCGTAATATTTTTTTTAATTGATGAAATAAATAAAAGTAGTGCCAAGATTGTTTACTTTTTAAATCACGAGGAAAAAAACGAGGTATATATACAGTCGGTTTTTTAAGCCACTTTAAGCCATGATATATTCCACAGCCCTATTAGGTGCATCGGTGTTATCAGGAGTGGGATTTGGTGCAATATGGCTCCTATTTTGGTGGTTCTACGGTATGCCGCTGTTTTCGGTATTCCTTCCAACCCTCAACGTAGGGTTTCTGTTTGGGGCTACAATCTATTATGCTTTGCCAGGTATGTATTAAATAAATTATGTGTTAATTAAGTCCTTATAATCTTATAATTAATTAATTAACTTTTCTGGATGTAAAAGATATTTATTATAGATATTAAAGTTATTTAAGTACCTCATTGAAAATGACGTGTTTCAGACTTAATGTTACATAAATACATATATGTACCTAATAATATAATTTCTTATATTAACACAAACCTTTAATAAATCGGTTAGTTGTTACGTTCCGTTTTACGTTATATTCTATTCTATTATATGTTATAGGTAAGGGGCTGACTAGGGCAACTCCTTAAGAGTCGTTTGACCTATTTCTTTAGTATATGTGTGCGCATGCGTTCTAATTAAAGGGTTAGAATAATTACTGCGCTTGCCAATCATTTTATAAAGTGCATTGTTGACCACACAACTCATACGGTCAGTACACACGACTAAATAGGGCAATTAGTTCATCTTTATACACTTCCAGGCACTAGAATTGAACCTGTTTTTATGACCTCTTATATGACTTTTAGGCTAACATATTTATTTATTTTTGACAATGAAACAATTCAAAAAAATTCAAAATACAAAATCATTTATTCATGTAGGTAACAATGATACACTTATGCACGTCAAACATTTTTTTTTTAATCTACCCCCGTTTCATAAAGGTGCTTTAATATAGAGGAGAAGAAAGGGGAAAGAAACTCCCCCTCCTCATATAAATGTGGTGTCTTGATTCAGGTGCTCATAAATCTTCCTGGATATATTTTTATATGACTGAAATAGGAACATAGTGCTAATCTAATGTCATAAAAATGTAGGGTGGGCTGATTCTCGACTTTAGGTACTGTTTTAAAAATAATGTACACGTAGTTGTTAAAGATTTGATTTGGTTAAAGCTTACATAGGCAAGAAATACATAGTTAGAGCTTCTTTAAAATATGAAAATAGATTAATTTTTAATTGAAAGGTACAACCAGCTAATTGTTTTATGAATAGACACAGAACATAGTTAATGTCTATTCCGTCTGGAAAACCTCGTTGATAGGCAGTTTACGTTGTCATTAACATCTTCCATCCAGGTATAGGTATACATTAGAACGTGTTATAATCTACTTTAAAATAATGAGTTATGGTCAAATATCATGCACAGAACGGATCTTCAAGTTCTCTAGTTTTCATTATTTTTCTACACTATCAAACATACTGAACACTGTAAAATCAACGATTGCTTTTAATCAAAAATGCCGCTCATGTTTACCGTTTCATATGCATTACTAAAGTAAATACTGCATTTATCAATACTGCATTGTTATGCAACAATGAACCTTATTCCAATACAATTAAGCATCAATCGTGGTCGAATATTAAAAACGTGTTAAATTTCAAAAAGCCGATTTAAATGTGTCCATTGGCCATCGAGTTAATGCAATTAAGTATGTAAATTTACAACATAATGCAGTGCTCTTTAATCATGGACAAATAAAATATATTATTATTTTAATTCGCTATGTTGCGGAGTAAATAACCTTATCTATGATTGGCTCATATACAGTTCAATAATCTACAGTAAATAGGTATGTATTTGTACGAACGAGTAAAGCATATCTACATTTTAATCACTAGTATATGTGTATGTTATATTTTTATGTTAACATTATTTAAAAATACCCAACTGAGCCTCTTTAGGGGTATTTACTATTACAGTCTTTAAATAAATCTAAATAATAATTAGGGGTGGAAAATAAATGTCTGGTATCATTAGTATCCTCGAACTGATAAGATTCTAAAATCTACAATGTATTTCAGGTGGCTTTGAAGCCCTGGAAGTGGATTTAAACTTCTGGACTCTCTTCATTTCCATCACCCTGCTGACGTCATTAATGCTGGTGTCAATGACCTTTCTGTCAAACATCTTGTGCTGCGCCATCCTTGGATCGTATGCCCTTGTATTTGCTATGGGCTACGTCGTCGGTACTAATATGAATTATATCATAATAAACACTATAAGGCGAGCTGTGGTGCCCAAGTTTAATAAAGCTATATTAGCGCCGCCTTTCGGATGGCAGGGTAAGTGGATTAGATGGTAGAGTACTGTTTAATAATTTTTTCTATTTTAGGAACCATCAAACGAGCAAGACTGTCGAAATTAGTCAAAGTTGCGAGTGATTTTAATGTCCATAACTTAACCTTATAGTATACTCGTGGGGATCCGATCAGTTAGGAAATAAATTTGATGTTATTAATCCCCTAAGTCACTTTCAAATATGGATGTACAACTTGATGCAATTAAAAACCCGACATAAGTCACTATCATAATTTGTGTTACGCAAAAAATCCTAACCTAACCTAACCTAAAACTTTATCTTTCAGAATCCTTAGAGATCTTCCTGTGGGTGACCTTGGTTGTAACTGGGTTCTTGGCACAGCATATGAGCAACCGTGGTCGACCACCATTCCCCCCTCCCCCCAGGAGTGTGCGACCAGCCATGCCTGGCCTGTCTTATGGTGCTATTGACCAGGAGAATCGCAGGTATGTATTAGATGAGGGGTCAAAATGGGTGTCGTGTCTATAAAAAATACGAATTAAAAATTGGGTTATATTATGACTGTGCTGTGCTGCATCATTAGGACAGTTAAGAATAGGTATTTTATTTTTTCGATTTTTTTATTGTAATTTGAAATATAAACTTCCTCACAAATCATAAGTAGATGGTTAAAAACTTTAAAAAATAAATTTAATAAATTAATAAATATTTTTAAGTTGAATATTTTCTTTTTCCAGACAAAGAAATGAACAACCCACCTCCAGGAATCCATCTGCTGAAAACAACGAAACTGCACCACTTTTGGCTTAGGCGAATAAGAATTAGTATTGCTTAAGAATAAATCTATGTTACTCTATCGTATTTATTGTAGACTTTTTCTGTTGTTACTTAAAAGTATTACGGTAAATAAATATTTTTGGGCTTCAATATTTCGGCAACTCCCGTCTCATCGTATTCCCTTTGTCCCTATTTGCACCCCTTTGGGGTTTTTCCACTAAGACACTAATTGCGGCCTTTAAGGTTTTTCGAACTTAGACTTAGTGTCTTATGTCTCATCTACATGGATTTACTATTTAGACCCTTAAAGATACCTTTTACTCCTAATTAGTGACTTAGAACTGCTATTTGCAACCCTTTAAGGCTAACATTAGGGTTCGTTTATCCCCCAAAGCGACTGTGACGTCACTAGGGGACAGATTGGGATTTTTGCAATGAATGAATCGTGGTGGTTTTATATTAGATAGAGCATTCAAAATATTAGATGTTTTTTAAATATTATATCGTGTAGCACTTTAAATATTTAAACACTAGAATTAAGCGGTGTCTAATTCATTAATAATGATATATTCCTCCTAAGTGTGATATTATGGTAACTTATGCGCACCTATACTTATTATAATCGTGTATAATTCATATCATGCTATCGATATAGCTCCTTTGGGTCGGTTAGGTTAAATTATGGGAACGCTATAGATTTTTAGGTAAAACTATTTAGCTGACAGTTTTGATTATACCCTGTACAAGTTAGCTTAATCTTTTTGAGAGACAGGCTAGTGATGGGAAACAGAAAATATATAGTAGTCCAAAAAGTTACGTTTTAAAATACTTGTCAATGTGACGTGATGATTTAGATATATTATGTGTGAAATTATTTATACTTAGCTACCTCTCCCTTCAATTTATAAACAAAATTATTGTTAGAAAGGGACGTATATAGTAGCGACTGAAATTTAGTTCTAACTTTTTAGTAAAAACTTTATGAAAAATACGTTAGATTTTTTTATTGGTTGATTCGGTTGTGGTTTAGAGTTCGTTTTTTTTTTGTGGATTTTCTAAAGTTATTTTTTTTATACTGAAAATTGTTACGTTTGAATTTTAATTACGGCTTTTATTCAGGCGGGTGTATGGCAATTATAAAGACTTCGTTAAATGAAATAATAAAATACAATGTATATTTACCTAATAAAGGCTTGAATAGATTTCATAGATAGAAAGAACTATAGTTTTGAATATCCAATGTGTCAAAATAATCAGAATATACCTATACTCGTACCTACCTACTTATAGTTACTTTGTCTTTCATAAGAATTATTGCTTATATTTAAAACCATTTTATATGTTAACTCACTTAAGATTTATAATTGTATCCGCTCATAAAATAATAGTATAAAATTATCTCTTACTGGTTTCAAAGTTTTAAAATTAATTAAACTATTTTCTCCCTGCAGTCTTAAGATTTTATTTTAATTATGTTATTTAAATGTCTATAGATCTTACATGTACCAAATAATTTATTATTCATCTAGTATTTATATCTTATTGTATTTTATTAAGTTGGCAACGTGACTATATTTTTTATTAATTTTTATTTACTTATATAATTTCCACTTTGTTTAATTGAACATAATTTTACTATGCTCTCTTTAAAATTTATGCCAAAAATTGTTATGTATTATATTGTGTGTAAATTATAAGTATCTAGTACTATGTCATATCAATGTATGTTTATTTTTGTATAATGGTGTATTCGTATTTATAAAATCATTAAAATATAATCATTTCGAAACCAAATATAATTTACAAAGACTGTTTAGTGATGTGTCTTTGTGAGAAATAGAGGCTCAATAAATGTCTGAAAAAATAAATATTTTGTTTCAATAATATAATTTAATTATTATTATGAAATTGTATACCTCATTAGTATGTGAATTAAAAAATTGTCTATACCTACTTATACATAATTTTTTTTTTGTTTCAGAAAAATTATTAATTCAAATTTTCAGTTGTAGACATAATGTGTAGACATAGTGTACCTACTATTGCATTCTTTAGACATTTTAGTGAAAATATTATATTGTAATAATGTAGTTAAATTCAATTTTGATCAATCAAAAACCAATGTTATGTTAACGTTATTAATAAAATAAAATGACACTAAAAATAATTTACGTCTATATCTACTATATTGTCACTTAAGATTTTATAGATTCAAATACATAGTAGGTAAATTATATAATGCAATTGCTTTAAATTTTTACACCTTTTCTAGTTTAACTAGCCAAATTTAAAACATATGGGCGGTATAGCAAAATTGGATGTGTAAGTACTCCACCACACATGAATTACAAGATTAGAACGACGCATTCAATAGAAATCAAATACAGGACCGTTGGAGGGACAGACAGACAAACCAATTATAATCATAGATAATCTATACAATTGGCGAGGGGATGCGGGGACTTACTTGCGAGTTTATTTGCGTGTTTTTGATAGAATTCCATTGTACTGTAGTATAGGGTGTTTAGTTTTTAGATTACCTTGGTATGCACTTCTATATATTTTTTTTTAATATTATGTAAGAGCTGTTTGAAAATTATTCTTAGAAAGACGGGTAGATTAAAAAAGAACCAATTTTTCTGTTATGTTTAAAATTTTACATTTTATTTGAATGAAAAAGTCATAGCAATTGAATTGGAACTATTACAGAAAGTTTAATATATGTACCTATATTACGTGTGTCATTAAGTTTTTTTTAATATATTGGTACACATTAGGTGTCTACTTTATTATGCTAAAATATGAATTTTCCGATACAAAAAATAGTGATAACATACATACCTATGTAATGTCTGGAAAACAAACAGCATGTATATGAAGACAGCACGCTGTATATCCACGCGAAGTTTAGATCAGTATAATGCCTACAATACAACACATTTAATCCCATCCCTTTGTTAAACCCACCCCTGTCCAAAGGGCTGCATCCCTCTATATAAAACAGTCGGATTATAAAGAGCCAACACGCAAAATTAATATGTACCGCCCAAATATAGTTAACAGTATAATTTTCTTCTATAGAAGTAATATTTAGCGATGGCAACACTTAAGTTTTAAGCGATAAGGTTCAATATCGAATACCCTCACGCCATCTGTCGTCTGGCGGCCGATTCGCGTCAATAATAATATTTTATCCCGCGTTATTAGACCATTGTCGACCTATTAGACACACTCGAGTGTTCCCATTCGTCATTTTAAACGATCATGACTGGGGGCGAACTATTGCACTCATTTGCGCAACAAAAGAAAAACAAAAATGAATGGTTAATGCAATATTTATTAATAAATTTCACTGTATCTCCTCAATCTCAATCTATATGCACTTACAATCGAGTAATAATTTATTTTACACTTATCTTCGATCTAAATTACATACAATTTATATCGTACGCCTCACCTCAGTATTGCATTTGTTAGTCAAAATATATGCTTTCGTACATATATTTCGATTGTGCTGACAATCGCACTTCTAAAGCTGGTGATAGACGGGTCGCTTCAAGCAATCATTGCCAGCAGTATGTATGAAGCAACTGCTTCAAGGTAGGTACTTTAATCTGCCCGAACTGACTGTTTCAAACGGTCGGTCTATGACCAGCCTAACTGTATAAAGCTATTGAAGTATTATGTAAGTTGTATTTTAGTAAAAGTTTTCTTACCTTCAAATTAAGCAAAACAAAGATACTCTGGTACTCACGTAATACTTCAATTACCCGAAACTCGCACAACAACAGAGCGTATAAGTAATTATACATTTGTACACGTAAATTTCGAATTTTCTTACTGTGTTCCCAAAATGACTACATTCGAAATTACCTCCATAAAAATAAAATCTAACTACATTTTAATCACAGCAATATTGATCGTCTTATCCGTAGTAAGCAATAAATAACATAAATTAATTCGTTTCGAGGTGTGCTAATAAAACTGCGATTCAACACATTACGTACAACATCTATTAGGTAATAATATACAATTATACAAATATGCTTAGTTCGTATCGAGTTGCGGGGCAGGGGTGACAAACAAATCGCCGTAACGAAGCTTATTTTTTCTCTAGCGTTAATATTTCGCACCCCTGCCGCATACATCAAAGAAATAAAAGGGTTGTGCTCGCAAAGGGCGTATAACACTCAATTATTACAAACGTTGGCACAAACAATTTACATTTTTATACCGACACGCAAAACGCGGTTCGGACTGTCGAAATTGCGCTACTCCACAATAGATGGCGCTGTTTCGGTATAGCTCGGTTTCGCGCCTAAACCGAAGCGCAGATAAACAAGCAAATTATTGTTTATACAAAACAGTGTGCTAGCAGTAACTTACGCTAGGTTTGAACATCATCAGTTGCTTACTTATTTAATATATTACACTGTAAAACTACGCACCGAAGTGTCTAATATTGCGGTTCACAGACCTTACGACACAGAGTTTTCTTGTTGGAGGTCGCTTGGCAATATGGCGTCGTGTCCGGCGGTCATGTTGATAGCGTTCATAGCTAGGTCTGTGTAGTTGTGCGCTTCGCCGCTAGATGGAGTGTCTAGGGCCGGGTTCTCGGGCAGGGCTAGTAGCCGGTGCGGGAACCCGAATAGCTGAGATCACTGAAGCCGGCCCCAGTAGTTCGATGCGAGGTCCGGCCCTTGAGAAGGGATTTGGATGGGCACGCTCACGCCGGCGGATATTACACCTGGGAACAAAAAAACATTTTATTAGTTAGCTATTAAGCTAAGGCTATAGGTAACTTAAGCAACTATTTTCTAATCGTAATATTTTTTAAATTATGAAGTAACTATTTATTTTCCAATCTGTGCCTTAAGTTACATCTATTTTTTTTTATATGTCCCTTTAAAAATAATTTTGATGCATGAATAATTTTATGCCGGTTCACTTAATTTTTTTAGAAGTAGTTAGCAACACAGTTGTTTTTTTTTTCAATTAAATAAAAAATATAAAATAATATCCTGCACGACATTTCAACATGCAATATCTTGCATGTACCTAGAACAAGTGTTCATTATTCGTACCTACATCACAATTTTTTGTGTGAACATTTTTTTCAATCGTTACACCACAATCGCTGGCAATCTTATTAGAGCCCCTAGTTGAAATGTCTATAGTCTATTATACTCGGCCATCATATCAAAGCTCCCCTTACATTGGTCAGCCGTGCATTGGAATGCAATCAGAATCCTAATAGACATATGTCTGCGAGCGCCGTAATATGTCGCTAATAGCTCCCAATTAGATTATGCAGACGTCGATCGAATATGCCGGTGACTAGTAATTATATCCGTATTAAACATTTAGTTATACCTACTATCATGTAGGTACTGTATAATTCCGTTTTTACCCGACTACGGCGAAGCAAAAAGGAGGGTTATGATTTTGACCGGTATGTATGTGTGTATGTATGTATGTATGTATGAATGTTCATCTGTTCCCCCCTAACTCCCCAAACTACTGGTTATAATTTGATAAGTGGGGTATCATTAGAAGCGTCTCGTTATTCCGCTGGTTATAGGCTACATAAAATTCTATAAAATTGCATATGGCGCCCTCTGGAAGCCAAAAAGTCGTGAATAAAAAAATAAAGAATTTCTGATTATACCGTGCTTGGTATCAAATTAAAGAGCACAATTAGCACATTTTAAAAAAATATATATATTGTATACTTTTACTTGCGAATTTGCTCACCTAAACTGGATAAATATAAAAAAATCACAACTCCATTATCTTCTATAACTACCGTTTCCTGGTCCTAAAATCTTCTCTAACGGTTTTCTATCAATATTTTCTAAGTTTTTTTCGTAGTCGGGTTTCAGTTTTTAATATACTTTATCCTAGTTATCTTAAGGGTACGCGGAAGTTACCTCAATTTGAGTTAACAAAACATTATTTTGTTAAAATGTACCAGTGTTTTTCTCTATTTAAACTTTTTCGAATGTATTATCCTAATGAATATTGCCTCAAATTTGATAAATTTAAAAATAGCTAGAGATTAAAACTTTTGAAAGAATTTTTTTTCATGTTTCTTGCGGCTAGAAACAAAACTGACGCAAAATGCAATAAGTATGTTTTTTTTTATTTTTATTCGTCTACCCCACTCAAAAACAATGGCAATCCCTAAGCCGCAGGAAGTGGAATATAGCCAATATTCCATATTCCTAAATTCCATACTAGTTTCGGTATTCCGTTAGCAACAAACACGTCATACAGCTCATTGTAAGCTATCCGTTGGTTCGACCGAACTAATTTAACCCGTCGATGTCCTAATACCGCTTAGTTTAGTCCGCAACGTGATTTGATTGCGAACGTATCGGAGGTGATAGATTCCGAAATGCCTCGGCTTTATAGGGTTAACATCAATCTAATTGTGTCCGTGATATTGAATTAACATTGATACGATTAGTTTTATATCATTTTCTTGATTTAAATCACAGCGTCGAATATTAATAAGAAAGGATGAAATTAGCGTCATTATAACGCCTTGTAGCGTTAATATTGTTAAGTAGGTAAATAAATAGTGAAAATTAAGCAATGTTGTTTCTTCAAAATTTAAAATATTTTTTTACTATACTACAGCTATTATACGGTCTATAGATAGGGACTATAGTACCTACGTGATAATGTATAGGCATTTTAATGTGTACCTCTAAAGAAATGCGAAATATTATAAATATTATCCATTACATAAACGATAAGATATTAACGTCATTTAAAGAAAACTAGCTTAGGTACCTACAGTATTTTATTTTCAACCTCTTCAACTTTAAAAAAACCTTTCATATTACATGAGTAGGTACTAACAACCGCTAAAGTCTAGACTATACCTAAAATTACTATCCATTCGCTAGAGCTATCCATAGAGCATTTTCCTCTATAAGTACTTTCCTCAACGCCCCAACCGAGTGGGGTCCCGCGATAACATTCTATCGAAAGGGTGCGTTTATACGGTTTACATTCATTACGCGATATTATCGGCTAAGCACGAGCAACTGACGCGGACTCGTCGTCAATGGCGTGTCGATGATCGCTACGTTATCGCGCGTCGCCAAACTAACCCGTTTGCCGCTTAGATGCACAGCGTTTTGGTATTGAACGTTGGAGGGTTTGGTTATCTATAACATATTGTTATTAATTTGGAGAACGTGCTGTTATGTCGCTAGTTTAGTAGAAGTATTTTGAAATTTTAGGAGCTTAAAAATTAAAGAAATCCATGTTTTGAATAGTAAGTAAGTACTGATTTAAACGTAATATTTTAATCTGTTTCTATACTTTGTAGGTAATCAAATCAAAAATAAAAACACGTAAGTAAATGGAAACAATATAATAATATATCACCTACATTAGAACTTCAAGAAAAGTTTATCTCTAGTTTTCTTAAATTTAAGATCTCTATATTTTTGGAAGAAGGCTCTCAATATAATTTTGAAGCTATTTTCTTAGTTACAATCAAATTAACTTAAATTTAAAATGTCAAATTGCAACTGCCATCTTACGTCGAGCAAAACAGCGCACCTACAGTACTGCCAAGTGAATAAACAAATCCGCATTACTTAATAGCACGAAGCTGAAAGCGGGAAGAGTGCAAAAGAGTAAATGAAACGAGAGCGTGCATTTTGAATCGTGAAAAACTCTTTTGTTCCTCCTGAAGCCGAGCGGGAACAATGCCGTGGAACGCCAACAACAATAATTCATACCGTTTTCCGCCACCTACGGCTAAAAATGTCCGCCGCGTGATATATAATATCAAATGGAAAAGTTATGGCTTTTTAAAACAATGGGAACGCCACCGACTCACTGTTTGTTCTTTTTCTGAATACTAATAAATCTACGATTTATGCTAGCGTTTAAGCGTTTTCAACGGAATAAAATGTTTAACAAAATCCGCTATCGTTCTCGCGTACGATTCAATTTCATTACGGATTTTGTAAGATGGGTTGCAATTGATTTTGGATAACAGTAACAAAGTTTCCTTATTGATACGGAAATAAAATGTATATAAACATGTTTATTTAAGTGTCAAAGCCTTAGTTCATTATAAAGATTATTAAATGTCACGGCTTAAAATTGGTCGAAACGTTCGATGGTAGGTATTCAAGTATACGTACCTACGTAAGTACCTATATCGTAATACTTTGTTCTAGAAACACATAAGTCGAAAGGACTTGTTGTTTGTTAGCGAAAGCGTTCAACATTCAAAATCAATTTAAAAGCCATTTGTAAGGAACAGACAACGGCAAATCCAATCGCGGCTCGACTTCTATTTTCCCTCCTTTTATTTTTTTGTTCCCGCCATGTCGCGGTCTTGCACCAGACGCCCTCACTTGACGCAGCGTTTCTTACATTTTATTACGAACTCGGTAAATATTTTCCGAGGATCGATTTTGTCGATTTTTACCTACCGACTTACGTGCCACTCGTAACCTGAGAAGGGCTCACGAAAATACGTTGAAACTTTACCCCGTCTTGTTTTACAACCAGGAAGTTGGTGTTGACTTCAATGCACTAAACTGCACGTTATCTTTAGTTGGATCTCGTTGCAACGAGTAAATAGGATGTAATTAAGATAACGTTAATTATCTGTTACAATGTAAATGATAGTTAATTGAAAAATTAAAATATACTATGTAAAATCACTGCCGTAGGTAAGGAAGTGCTTTTCATTGTTTCTTTGATTTTATTTATGAGAAGTTTTTGAAATTCAAAGTTCTATCTCACAACCGAAAAGCTCACGAATTTTTACACTTAGTACCTAGTTCGGGATTATTGCATCTATACAAAAATGCAGGATAGAATAAACATCATTGTAATCTTCAACTTAACACCTTGTGCTTATAATATGTAGCACTAATTAGGTACCTACTATTACATAATTGTAATTATCTAACTAATCTATCACCTTTACTTTTAATAGTTTTTACCGACTTTTTGTCCTTTCAAAATGTCCATGTTTACTTCCAAATAACGATAAACTAATCTAAGCCAAGTATCCTGTATAAAAAAGTACAATAATCATTTGAAAAGAGGCAAAAATAATGGAAAAATATAGGGGTAAGACTGACACACGGGGCAAGACTAACACTGTCTAGTCTATTATCTCGATATGCACTTGAAGAAACGACATGTGTGTTTTAGCCGAGAACATTTACGTTTGTTCAATCTTATAGACTAGAAGAATTTCGTATTTATCTAAGCTATACTTATCGAGACAATAGACAGTGTTAGTCTTGCCCCGTTTGTTAGTCTTACCCCACCTTACCTTACTAAAAAAATCTACAAAACTCACCGGTACTCGGTGCAGCTTGAGGTTGTGAATAAGCGGCGTGTTGTTGATGGGCGGCGGGTGCGCGCGAGTACCCTCCACTGCCGAGCACGTCGCCGAACATGTACGGGTAACCCGCGTCACGCTGCTGCAGGCACGACGACGACAGACCACCCGACATTGAGCTGTTGGACAACACACTCAGTTGAATGAAGGAATGATTGAGATCATTAATGATTGGTTGAGTGAATGAGTCAAATTGCTCAACACACCACAGACTACCAGATATTGAACTGTTGGATAATTAACTGATTGTTGAATGAATGAAACTAAGGAAGAGAAAGAGAAAAGAGTTGTAGAGGAAAAAATAAAGCGTTGTACAAAAATAACGAGTTGGTAAAAGTACAAATGTGTAGTGGAATGAATGGATGAATGATTGAGATGAATAATGAATACTTGAAAGTATGAATTAATATTCGTTATTAAACACTGTAAAAGTAGGTTAGACATATTTTTTTTATTGTATCTGCACTTTCACACTGACAATGGGGCTTTAAAGCTATTGCCAATATACCCATAAATTTATTAGTAGGTACTCCTAGTGTTTTCCATACTGCAATTACAAATTTACTGTGACCACAACGTAAAAGTTTCCGAGAAAAGAAACAACCTGCCAGCAAAAAGGGCATAACTTAGTAACGGGCGAACTAAAGGAAACTTCGTCTCACTAAGTTAATTTACTCCACAAAAGCTAGTTGAGGTTCACTATTAAAAATCAATTGGAGTGGAAAGTCGACCTTCGGCAAGTCGGGATAACTTCGAGCGACGCGGTGCATTGGCGGGAAACGTAAGAAGCCGCGATCTTTGTCGGTCGACTTATCACGCGATTCTATTAGTTCCGCCCCTCAATGATAGATGGCGTTGATAGTTGATATCGGCAACTGATACTATCCGATAGGGTGTTTAGTCACACGCCTTCGTGTTAAATTTTTAGTGCTTTTAAAATTTATCGCACACGTTTTTTATGATGGCGTTTTTGTGACGTGAAGTTTTTATTACCTTATTTCATCGTTAAATGGTTATGTTGGGCCGTATTAAGCCGATGTCAATTTAAGAGGGTTTCTCAAGACTTATGTATGAAAAATGTATTCTTAAAACAGTGTAGGTAGTACATCAACTATTTTATGCTGAGATCTAAATAAATACAGGCCTTAATCATGGAAAAATGTACACAATTTATAATTT